>JAOBYE010068230.1:4028-21042 GCA_025403585.1 Parazoanthus swiftii
TTCTAGGATACTTTGAATTGGTAAACCAACATGACCGCAACAGACTAAATTTCTAGGATACTTTGGTACACCAACATGATCGCCGCAGACCTAACTGGTTTCTAGGATACTTTGAATTGGTAAACCAACATGACCGCAACAGACTAAATTTCTAGGATACTTTGGTACACCAACATTGTCACCACAGACTTAGATTCTAGGATACTTTTGTACACCAACATGACCGCCACAGACTTAGATTCTAGGATACTTTGGTAAACCAACATGACCTCAACAGACATAATTTCTAGGATACTTTGGTACACCAACATGATCACCACAGACTTGATTTCTAGGATACTTTGGTACACCATTTTGACCGCCGAAAACGTGAACAAAAAAACTGGTCGCGTTATCGGAAGTTCGAATAATCAAGGATTTTATTTATCGAGGGAGGGAGTTCTTGAGTGCTAGGTTATCGAATATTCGATTTATCGGGTTTCCAATCTATTTGAACCAGCAATTTATGTTCTTTGGAGGTAACCAACGTTACAAAGTGCAATACGTTTGTAAAAAGAGCGACAATCTTATTTCAAAGTGCGACAGGTATTACAAAGTACGACAACACAACCGCCACTTACTAACTTTTCTGATATCATTTGTCCAGTATCTCGATTAGCAAGCGCGTCCTAAACGACGTTGTGTAATTTTTCCCGCTGTACAGGACATATAACTATGTTGTTTAAAATATCTGTTTGCTTTTGGAAAACTACGTTTTTTGCGTAAGCGATCGTAAAAAATGATTAATCTTTGCATAGTTTATAACAAATTTCACCTTGTATCGAGAAAGAATAGAAAATCAATTAAACAAAATGTGAAATAAAGAATATGCAGAAAAAAAACGGAACAATTCATTGCTTTCAAACATTTAATGAACCTCTGATTTGTATATGAGCAAGTATTACAATACTAGTTAATCCTATCTGAAGAAACTTTACTGACAGATTTTAGATTACCGCATATAAAAACTTATTGATAAAAAAAACACCTGCCTCGATGCGGAATGGTATTTTCAATACGGACTCGACACACAAACAGAGGATATTACACAGTATAGTAAGTAAGTACTAGATTTATCGTCCATCAAACACAACTATACAACTGACAAGTAAATGAAGTAAAACTTTTTCAAAGAAGAAGATATTTGTACAGATAATCCTTTGATTATTCTGGCTGCTGAAAAGAGACATGTAACGTCCAGTCTAACACACTGAAAGCAAAATAATAAATTAGAGAAGCCTTTAAACAAATAATCAGAGCGGTGTTTTTTTCTTTGTGTCATTAAGTTGCATTATAATGACTGTCAGGCTTCCGAAGGAAAAACAAATTTTGTATGATATTTTTTCCAATAAATCTTCTAATGTTAGACTGAACCATAGTTATGACTATTCTTTTACACGTTACATATGAAATTTCTGAACTCAGTGTACGAAAAGAGGAGGCAAACTGCAAAATGTGTTCTACGGTTAGCGCAGGTTTTATGGCGGCGTGAAAAAAGTTATCTCAATTCCAAAATAAGTAGTGCTCGCTTGCAGACTTTCTCCTCCTTAGATCTTAACGAGACGGCACCTTTGTTCGATTTAACGCGGATGTAAGAGACAGGAACAAGCTAGTTCTGCTGCTGAAAGTTTTGTGAGTTTTACATATCTAGAGCAATAAATCTTTTAGGACAACTAAAATGTTTTGATTTATATTAGGCGTCCTGGTGTGTCGTGAGGTCGGCAACGTGTGCTCTGGATTCACCCCGAGCTGAAGAAGGTCTTCTCCTGTATAGCTTTGGTATTTTGCTACACGTACGACACATTCCAAAAATCTTACGGAACCCTTCGCGGTACTTTTCGTTGAATATGTAATAGATTAGCGGATTAACAGCTGGAGAAGCAAGAGAAAGGAAACGAGAAACGCGAAGGAGTGGTAACTGAAGCGCGAAAGCCTTGAAATTCACAAACAGCATAAACAGATAGACATTATATGGTGCATAAGTGATAATAAACACCACCACTACGACAAATGACATTAGTGCAACTTGGCGATTTTCCTTTGCACGCTGTTTTCGCTCTTGTGTTGAAAATGCTAAAGTTGAGTTTTGTCTAACAAGAGAGAAAATGATAACTGAATATAACACTATCAAAAATAGTAGAGGAAGAGCTATAAAACAAGCAAAGTTGACAAAGATATAATTGAACTGAACTGAAGTTGTAGTTTCTTTGTCTCCCCATTCAAACGAACATTTTGTAATATTTCTTTCTGTTTGAAGTCGCATTGCGTAGAAGTACGGCGAAAAGAATGCGGCTGATACAAGCCACGTGGCGCTCAATATTACAGAGCGTACCTTCCTCGTTATCAATTGGGAAGACATTGGAAACACGACGGCATCAAATCTATCCACGGCAATAGCAACAAGAGACAGTATAGAAACCATGTTGGAGATATCACCGGCAAATGTCACCATTTTGCACAGCGCTTCTCCGACTGTTCCATTAACGAGCCATCGACCTCCGGTGACTAAACTGGTGATGCGATTTGGTACGCCAAATATGGGGAAAAGAAGGTCGCTGGCTGCCATGTTGGCTATGAACAAGTTGACATTGGTCCTCAGTCTGCGATCTCTGTATACAATTACAAGTACCAGCGCATTACCAACCAGTGACAGTAACAACAGACATCCGTACACTGTTACCATTCCAGCAATGGAATCGAGCGAGGTAAAGTACTGCTGGCTTTTTTCAGAAGCGTTGGGTAAAGCACTGGTCATGTTTTCTTGCTTCCATAACGCCATTGCGAAATGAACAACACCTGAAGGAAGTAATTATAAAAGTTTTAGCGATCTGTGGCAGTCACTGTCTAAACAGATATCGCTGTGTCAATAGATAAAGAACGTTTTTAGTGGTACACCATTACACTACTTTGACCAATAGCCATTCGTGTTTATACGTATAACCGATCAAAGCAAAGTCATATTGTGCTTTAAAAAACATAACTGGAAGATTGTTGCCGTAAAGTTTAATTCTCAATTTAAGAATTACTGGAGCCTCTACAAACAAATACATTTTGTCAGAGATTACAACATAACATGTAATTTTTAGAGTTGTGACTGAGATATCAACAATACTCTTTCTGCTTTTGGAAAACAGTCCTGCTGAAACTAGAAAACTCATAAAATAGCGGCGGATAAAAGCAATTGAAGTATTACGTGCAGAAACCTCCGAGAAACAATATAAAAAAATTCATGAATTAATTATAATAGAAATATATCAATTCACAGTTTTAAAACTAGGAGCTCATAACGGAATGCAAGAGCCTATTAAAAATATTATTTTTTATGTTTGTGTTCAGAATGATTTAAAAGTTGTTTCTGTGTTCAGAGCTGGTAAGATAATACAACATCGCTTATAAAAAGATTATAAATAGTTAAAATTTTGAAAATGAAGGGAAAGATGTTGCTGGTCGATAACGTTTTTCAGTTCTACATTTTAGAAAGTAAACCAGTTTTGTATATAATGTCTCCTCTCCTCCTCTCCTTCTCTCATTAACGCAATCAATTTAACATTTGTAAAGTTTGGAGACAAAAATAACATTTCCTTTTTATTTCGGTTTGCAATTTTGTGTAAATAATTAGTTACTCTGAAAACTCTTTGCTATCTTCTTCACATACTTCATTTGCTGCAAGGGTGAATGGTAAGTTTAAAACCATACATAAAAGGGCAAAAATTGCAAAAAAATGTAAGATTTTTATCATTGTATTAACTTGATAGGTTTAGTCTTTTTGGAAATTATACTAAACCTTAATCCGCGTCTTCAAAACGCAGCAGAATCGATTTCGTTTTCACCTCTTATTCACACCTAAACGATAGAAAACGGATATATTTAAAAACGCTTTCCGTATCTGGAAGTCATTTTAAAAAGCCGTGCAATCGTTTTATTGTTGTTGTCGTTGTTGTTGATCCATATGTCAGGGAAAACCTGGCATAATGCGTTGCGCGATGTCATTCCCATTATCTCTTGCGCTCAAATAAGTTTCATTTTTAAACTTCGTGTAGCCAATCGGCGTTTGTCATAAAATGTTGACGTTTCTTTCCGCCATTCTTTGCAGTGACTACAAGGTCTTCCGGAGATTAGTGTTCCGATTTAGTCTATCAGCGGCCTTAAACCATTTTGGTGTGAACGATTTGCTTTCTGCTAAGGCGCCTTTCTTTGTTTGAGTACAGTACTCTTGAAATGCCTTGCACACTCAACTATCTGATAAAACGTAAAATAAATTAGATATCAACGTCACTTAAATAAAAGGCGATAAGTTCAAGAAACATCTTAAACCCCGCAAAACTGAATTGAATCACAAAAATTGTCTATTCTCTGGGTTTTCGCAACCGTTTGCAGCAAAACATATTACGGTTTGCAGAGAAACTAAAATGTTTTTACGACTTTACTGTATGATAAATATTATAAGTATATATTCCTCGGTGCCACCTTTATATCACGCAAATCATAATGAATTCCAAGTTTATGTAAATGCAAATTAATAAAAAAATTTTTTTTTTGAAAAAAGAAACCACTTTACTATCTATGTAATGTAATTTCACATTTCGCTTTGTATCGCGAGAATGTTACAGACAAGCACCATTTCTGTTAATACTGTTATTACAAGATTACTATTTTCTACTTGGCATGACCACTACTGTTCCTTGAACGAAGTACATATTTTGAGTCCCTTTCTACTCGTCTGTACGAGTTTCTGCCTTACTAGTTAAGTAAAGCACTGTATTTGAATCCATCAGTTGCACTATGTATACATTCTAGTAAGAGCACTGCTCGTTTATTAAATAATATTTACCTCTATCTTTGAACCCTTATCATGGGGCGGGAAGGCGCTTACATATATAATAACATATACACACGTATGTTTCAATTACTCCCCGCAAGGCTTTTTAGCACTCGTTCACAATAAATATATAGGTCCTAGCTTGGCCGCAGTTAATGGTTTACAATGATTTCTCTGTGAGATATTGAGTTGTACCCTTCAGTTAACAGGCTGAATACTGGAACTACCCTAATCATTTCCTGAAGTGTGTGCTTCTTTCAAGACCCTCGAGACTAGCTAGTCCAACCGCTTAACGTCCTTAATCTTAAGGTCGCATAAAGTTTAACTCTCGATCAAGTTGGAGATTGAACTTAAAGCAATTGCGTTTTATTTAATTACCAACTGATATGTCAAAGACAGAGCAAAAACTAAAGACTTCGGGAAAATCCTGGAGCGAACTTAAAAACCTAGCAAGACGCACAGGGAAGTGGAGAAACTTTGTACATGACCTATAAGCCTCATGGCGTTAAGGATTGACGATGAAGATGATGATGATGACATGTCAAAGAGTACTAGTAGCGTTTTAAAATACCTTTGCATCAACTAAACGCAAAAAAAATGAGCTTATATTAAGAGGTTAACTGTGATTCTTTACAGAAACCTTTCACAGATTCGCGCTCATTATCAGTTTTCTTTGTCTGCTACCCTTTCAACTTTACTTATTTTGGATCCATTCGCAACAACACCTAATGAGAAATTGAGCAATGCTATTAAAAATTGCCCTCCGTTTAGGCCTGTTAAGATGGATATCCCGGTTGGGTGTCCAAAATACATACCTCCTATATGGTAGAATGCAATCTGGAAAAAGCGTTTTTGAGTAACACTACAGATGAACAGTACGAACTGATCATGTTTATAATAGGTCTATGAGTTTTGTTTTGTACATAAATTTCCTTCCTTAAAAACTTATTATCCTTGTTTCCTTCCGAAGGCCGCATGATCAAAAGGAGCGTGAGAGACTTCAGTGTGTAAACATTAGTGCTGGATCTGATTGTTCATTATTTTGATAAAATGAAACCCTTTTCACAAACAGCAAATTCAGCTTAATTGATTACGAACTCAATAATTTAAAGCACGGAAGCAAGAATAAATCTTTCACTACGTTTTGTTAATCTGGCGGAAAAATACCTAAGTCAACATGTAAATCAAAAGCCAAAATATTAATCTAATGTATTCATGATATATAGTTCATTTTATCTCCCTCGCTCTCTAGGATAACGATATGTGTAGAAAGACTGAAACCGAAAGTACCCTGCGTGAAATTCGTTGTGTTCGCCCCATAAAACAACTCTATATTGAGTTATTCACGTTGTTCAGTGGGAAGAAACATAAATAAAGTGCACAACTTGTAAATTTGTCGAGCCGTTCCTCTTAGTAAATCCTCCGACAAAAAGCGTCAGTTTCAATCATTTGAACAGCATTTTTCAACATTGCATGCGAGTGATACTCACATATCCGACTATTGTGGAAAAATAAAGAGGGGGTGTTCATTTCCATTCGTTCCTAGCCAGGCGGTCTCTTGTATATTTATATCTGGTGTTCGAAGGTAAGCGGCGCGACTCGCATATATCAATTGTTTGGATTTGACGCTTTCTTTAATTGACAAGATGTAGTCAAAGAAAATATTCAAAATAGAGTCGAGTATGTTGTCAGGTTATGTATTTTACTTGTATTTCAATCTATAGTTTGGACGAATATATGACGAATAAGAATTGTTATTTACTTCAGCACAGCAGGTTATACTCAAATTCAGTTCTTATCTTTACCCTGGAGCTCGCGTACTTCGCATAGTAACTGGGCAATCTTATTAAAGTCCATTTTATGTAAACCCACGAGTCCGCTATACTAGATACGTTAAAGTCAACTTTCTAGGTACACAATACAACTAAAACACCGCAGAATCCCAGGCAAGCCATACGCGACGAAAAAAGAAAAGAAAAACCCAAACAAGGTCGACTCATTTGTCGCATATGAGACAAAAAGGAAACAAGAAGAATCAACAAGTTGAGCGTGAACTCGAACGAGCGAGTCTTCAGCGCTGTGAAGATAGTCAGGCGCAACTCTTTGTTGTGCTCTTTACTTGGAGAACTTGCTTACGGTTCTATCAGTTACTCTTTGGTCACATCAGCTCAGTTAAAGCAGCTTGTTTACTCTCTTGGTTTTCTTCCGCGATTTTGAGTCGACTCGTAGGAAGTTTTCTGTTACTGTAATGTTGTTACGTTTTCATCACTCGAAATCTCTAGTTTAGCTTCTCTAACTGAGAGCAAAGTCGTTAAAGGAGGAAAAACGAAAACACTTATAAAAGGGAATGTAAACCTGGAAAAAAGCAATGTGTTAATGGAATAAAATTATCGCCGTATTCCAGAACAAATGTAAACATGAATGTTGCCGTTCTACCCAGCTGTTACAGTGTAAGGGAAAAAGACAAAAGCTTGAAATTTTGATTGCGACTTGTTTAGTCCATGTGTGATGGAAACAATTATCATCAAAATACACATTCTGTAAAGAGACAAAGTTCTTGCGATATTTGTCGAGTTTCCTAAACGCTTACAACTCACGAAAAAATATATTACCTTCTTGTGAAAATGTTCCCTCCAAGGCGAAAAAACACGTACAATTATGCACTTCTGCTGTGTAGCCGAGTTAATTTTTTCGACTGGATTTTTCCTTGCTGTTTGGACTAGCTTAAACATTAGCTTTGAAACCAATTTTATTTTGCCTAATGCAAACAGTATAACTGATTTGAATTTCAAACGAAAGCTTTCATTACAAGAAATTACTGAAATAAATGACCTTATTTGAATACGGGTATTTGCTATATATCAATATAACAATAAACGTATTGTCTTCTAGATCTTTGGCAACTTAAAATGAAATTCAAACTTCGTTAGCAAACTGAAATACAGATGCCCTGTATGTTCCAACTGAAAATCAACAGAACTCAAGTTGGCTTAAACTGCACAAGTAAACACTCATAAAGAGTGGGAAGGATATCACACGGAGAAATGTTCTTTAAATTCTTCATAATCTCCGAGAATGAGCGTTCCTCTAAAAGTTTCTAGTCAGAATTAACCTGAGAACACAGTCAACATAATATATCGGTACCAACTCAGTTGCTTAACAGAAACTCGGCTCCATACTTTAATTTGTGCGAGTCTCTTGCACCATTTCACTCTTTCCGCATGTATATGACATTCG
Organism: Parazoanthus swiftii; assembly: GCA_025403585.1. Taxonomy (NCBI): domain Eukaryota; kingdom Metazoa; phylum Cnidaria; class Anthozoa; order Zoantharia; family Parazoanthidae; genus Parazoanthus; species Parazoanthus swiftii. The sequence continues at coordinate 12,124 of JAOBYE010068230.1, forward strand.
CACACAGAAAAGAGGAACGCAACTTGTGTTTATTAAAGATCAGAAGCAACCAAGACCTACTCTCTTTTTTGTGTGCGCGTGCGTGTGTGGGAGGGGGGGGGGGGATTTTATAAAGAAAGCGTTTAAAGTAAAAAGTAAGTTATGTCGAGCCCGTTTGAAGGCCTGCGTTACTCAAGGTAACTAGCAATCTAACACATCTTCAGTACTAAAGCAACCCAAATACGTTTCTAAAGATTATTAACAGGAAAAGTGATATTATCATTATATGTCTTTTTGTCATGCTAGATAGTGATTAAGTACACCGCTGCCGAAATGAATAGCTTAAGCGTTTTTTCGGAACTGATTGCAAAGTCTTAGTTGGTTCGAAGCTCCTTGTCATTCGATCAGGTTTCCTTGACCACTGATTTTTTTGATAAAACTCAAAGGAAAATATTCTTGATTTTCAATTTTAAATAAATACGTGGACACTCAAGATTACAGTAGCACGTTGGGTACGCGATAACTTTTAGAAGCCACAGGACAGAAAACAGTAAAGCCATTAAAAAAACTGGCAGTTGTAACTAGCAATTTTCTTCTTATAGGTTTCAAGGTGTTAGACAAATTTAAAGCCTCGCCTTAAGTTTTAGAGCAAGACTTGATCAGTTTGCATGACAAAGTGAAATGGAAGAAATTCGTCAGCCTCTTTAGTTTTATACATTCTCTAAAAACTACACCTAAAAATCCATTATCGTTCAACTTGTTTTGCAAATTAATTCATAACCATAAGCAAATGTATTAGCAGATGAAACAAATATAATCCTATTTTGATAGGATATTGAAATATTATTTTGATATTTAAAAATATCTTGCCCCGCCTCAGTGCCAACCATATGTCATGTTAAGTACATTGTATATTGCAGCAGTTGCCACGCAGTCTGCAAGTCTAACAAAATGAGGTGCTCCTCTGTGTCATCCAATACTTACACTGACTTTAAGCCGTTTTTCTAAGCACTGAGTAAGCCAACTGACTTTATACCAGCCTTTTTATTAAAACTATTACGATGTAGCATAGTTTGCGTCCAGGATCGACCAAGGCCTACCAAACATATCAGCATTTGCAATTTAAAGTGTATATGAAACAATATATAACTTTTGCGTTTTCAGTTGTGTATTATGTATAGAAAATAGCCGAGGAAAAAAAATGAATATCGAGCTCCTAGTTTTAATTCAAAACTGGACTCCCCCGCACGCGGCTAGAAAGCTTCGCGACTGCGCCGGTGACATTGTATTCTTGACTCATTGAGAATGGTTTGTTGTGTCGGCTCCAATTACATCTCTTAAGGCGGAAAGAAGCGAGAGAGTCCTTTTATTTCCTCGTTGCTTTCGCTACGTACGAAGATCTAACAAACCAATATTCTCTGTTGTAAGGGAAGTCTCGGCAAAGGTTTTGAAACATATATGCATGGTACATTGATACATGAATTAAAACTTTGAAATGTGTCTTCAATCTTGGTTCAAACTGCTTGTACTAACTCCATGCAGTAAAAAGCTTTGTAATGCTACAGTAGTACATTTGTATATTGGGCAACCAAACAAGAAAAACTTTTTATCACGCCATACATTTCTCTGCCGGTTCTGTGTACGACACAGCGCGAAAATCCTAAAGCTTTGTTAATTTTATGGAAATTCCCTAGCAGTGAAAATGGTCTTTCAACTGAAGCCGAGTTTCAAAATTTAGGAAAACCATGACAAGGTCTCTTCCCGTCGGCGCAATATGGTTCTTGGTTGAATACGTTTCAACAAGAATATGTAGTGATCATTTTTTTCTTCGCTAAATTTACCCCAGTCCACGTTTCCACGTTTTGAATACAAAAATGCTTTTTTTGTAGCCAAAAAAATCCCCGTTTTAAAGCACCTTTAAACAACTATTGTTGTTAACTTCTAATTTCATGCGCTACAAAAACGTTTCGCTTCATATATGCAATTCAAATCTTTAATGAATTTCATGCAACTCTAGTAAACAGAGTGTACATGTGCAGCTTCAAGCACGGTTTCGCAACAGAAGCCTGCCTCTACAGAATTGGCAACTATTTCTAACGAAGTAAAGCGCAAATGGTTTTAGGCTACATTTTTTAAACACAGCCATGGTCCTCATTAAACAAAGTACACCAAATGAAATATTGCATTTTACAAAAAAACCAAAACTCTACCAATACTGACGTAAAGTTTAAACTAAGAGAAAATTAGTTGTCAATGTTTAATACATATCAAAAGGTATTTTTTAAAAGAAGCTGTTCATTTTTGCGAAGGTTTCTTTAGACGGTACAAAGTGTTATATCGAAATATGAGAAATGCACCATTACTTCTTGAGTATCTACACTATATATCGGACGAGACCAAACGAAAGTTAGTTGCAAAATATAAGACAGTGTAACCTTACCTTATCACAACGAGGAGAAACACTTGCCACACCGTTGAAAAAAAGCCACGACTTCTATTTGGAGAAACACCGCTTTCTATAGTTGAGAGTCGAGTCTCTGGGAAGACAATATCATATCAGTAATTACTTGGCTGAATTTTTAGTGATTAGTTTTAAATTAACTTAGGCCAAACAGATGGTACTGGAAAGTTTAAACAATGCCCCCAACTAAATGTCGACCCACCACTAACTGGGACATATTAACGTGAATGCTGTAATTGAAAAATAACATGAAAGCATTGAATACAGTATTCCTTTTCGCTTTTGCTTGCTATCACGATTCTTTTAACTGAAACTACGCATTTTTTATATGTATTTCGCAAGTTTGACTGCAATTGAAAAAGAGTAGAAGGCACTGAAAATATTTTTGATTATGTAAAATTTTGAAGTCATCACCAGTATACGCAAGAAGCAACAGTTTTACTGTTGTGGTTCAGTAAATAGCCCATAGGTGTGGCAACCGGTACTTACTATTATATATCAATTTCTCGAATACAACTTTACGAGCTTATAATTAAAAAAATGTATATTGCTCTTGACTTTGGCAAATTGGTTTCTCTTCATTAACATAAAGTTTATTAAAAGCAGCCTCTACTGTGTCTGCTCTTGAAAGCTTCACACTGTTTTCTTATTCATTAATGGAAATACTGCTAATAGATAAAAGTGATGTCAAAACACGTTGCGGTTTGAGATAAAGTTTTAAAAGCTGTTGTCGGCCAAAAAACATAAACTGTATATGATACTATAATACAAAGACGTTCAGTAGTACTTGAAACACTTAAAATTGATTGCCGAAGGGTATTAAACAAGCATTTTGTCAAGAGATCTTATGTTGAAAATGAATGTGTACACTACTTTGCATAAGCAAATGACGACATTAAGAGCCCTCTTAAGCAATTTAAATAAAAGTTTTGGTTAATCGAAATATTTCGTGCATACGCAATGATTCAATTTTTAATAAACTATGCTAGTCTTCGTGTAAAATACAGACAAAGAAAGCTAGAAGTATTACAAATGTAGGAAACACCTATATCTGAACGCTGTCTATCGACCCTCTGTGAGCTTTTGTGACAGGGTTTCTTTTACAGGCACGAAGACTTTTGAACTTAACCTGTTGTTTTTTCATAGATCTATGAAAGTTTCCCGGAGAAACAACTTCAAAATCTGCCTCTGCTAGTATTCTACGTAATTAAGAAGAACTGGTTCAAAGTTTTGAAACAATTCTTCTTGAGTGTATTAGAGCTAAATAGGAGTTACCTGACGATACTCTGCTAATAGTCCAGGTTTCTGTTTTCTTCTGAACGTGCTGAAATAAAAGAAATGGTTGTTTGCCAAGTGGTTATTATTTTTCAGATGCGAGGCGTAAGTAGTAAAAACTTTTCATCAACATTTGTTGGATATTCTTCCTAAAATCTTTATCAGTGACACATGCGACATCAATGTTAATGAGCGGAAACTAAGCCTATCCATTTTAAAAAAATCTTGTTGCGATTAGTGTTTTGGCGGTCGTATTTATTGCACACTTTAAGGTACTGAAAGATAACAACTTCCTGCACTTAAGATGGCCCCCTCCTACGTTTCACTTCTTTTTTTTAATTTCTGAGTTCATGACACGGTGGTTATTTTTCAGTTACACGCATTTTTTTCCCTAAAAGAACAACTCGGCTCGGGCTCGATAGCTATTTTTTTAACTTTACTGTGCCTCGATCTTTAACTTAACAACGCAGAATAATTAAAAAATGGTTTGTAGTTTTTCTCTCTTAATTATTGTAATTGCCTAAAATTATACGCTGTACACGTATACTTGCCCTGAAGGTACTTCCTTACAATCGTATCGTATAGAAATATGAACAATTCAAGAACAGTGTGGGGCTCAAATCGCCTAAAAAATAAAAACATTGAGCCTCGGCCAATTTACTGGTTCAGTTATAAGAAAAATTACCGTATTATAAACCCTTTGAACTCCCACCCTAAGTTTTGTTTCCATGGCGGTTTCACAAACCCTCAAGTAAACCCTGTGTTTAGTTTTCAGCTGCATTTAAGAAGACAAAGAGTTCGGTGACTCCTTTATTTATCTTAATAAGTGTATGTCATGTGATGACCCGTTTTAACACAATATACAAATTTCGATATATCTAAACTCAGCCTGAAAAAAAAGACATCAATACGAGGCTCTGGGGAACAAAATATAGAGTTTGTTTGGGCTATTCCCCAGAGCTTCGTGTTGATGTCTTTTGTTTCAGGTTGTATTTTAGTATATCGAAATTGGTCGATTATTGTATCAGGTTTTGGCATCATCGCAACATTTTCAAAAAATTCTTCAAATGACAACGACATATATAGGAAACACCAACGTACAAGAACCCAGTGAATTTAGAGCCTACAGGCTGAAATACATTAAGTAATCATTCAGCCTAAAATTTCAGACAGTTTTTATTTGCAAGACGAACCATACTAAGATAATTAGAAAAGCAGACATTGTTTGAGTAAACTCTACTTTACTACAATATTAGTATTTAGTTGATATTTTGGGTTGCCTATCTGAGCAAAGTACGTTCAGTAGAAATTTCAATATCGTAAACAAACTGTGGAAATGCGTTTTACTTCCTACATTTTTGTAGATTCTGTGACACTATCGAAATAGTTTAAAGTACTATTTTGAACAGTAGCAACAGTTTGATCCCCTCAATAAACTATTAACTAAATTAATAAGTTTTTAGAATATAAAAATAATAATAATAATAATAATAATAATAACAATAACAATAAATTTAATATGTGGATGTTTACAAAAATTTATATTCCTTAAAATGTATAGCCAATCAGAATCAATGGGTAGTATTCCATGGGTGATATTCAACGGGTACGGGTAATACGTTTCTCTACTTTTACTCTATGTTGTGCTGTGTCATTACTTTCCCGTCGTTACCTTCGCGCAACAGTTACATGTATATTGCGTCCTTTTAAAGACTTCCCGAAATAAGCTCCGATATCTTCCAACTCTTCTAAATGTTTCTGAACAGTTCCGATCACGTCCGCCAAATTTCCGAAATTCTTGTGAAACATAGCGTGCGGTGCAGACGGTGTAGCAGTTTCCGAATTACTGCTTAAGCTTCCGAACACTTGTTACAGATTCAAAAAACGGCGTCTTTCTTAATATTCTTTTGCCTGTATTTGAATTAGCCCAATTACGTATCGTCATTCAGGTTAATATATTAGTTTGATCTAACTCGAAAACCTTGCATGACTGCTGTATACGTACTCAGGATTGCTTTGATTCACCTCAAGCTCATGATATTTTTCTTCGTATCAAAGCACGTGGCGCCAGTATTTTCCCCCAGCAAGATCTGACTGGGGTCCGAGACTAACCGGTGTCATCAGAGCATACTTGTATACTTGGAAATCGGAAATCAGGACATTTTCACCATTCTAGCCGAGCGAGCGCCGAAGGCGTGAGCGTTTTTTATGAGGGTCCGGGGGCATGCCGGGGGTGCATGGCTTATTGGACGCTGAGAGGCCTGGACGCTACGGCGGTGTGTGTACTCGTACTCATGATTTCGCACTCGGTTCGCATCGATAAAGTAAATTTCTTCTTGGTTTGCAGAGAAAAGACATGGAAAATATTATTTAAAAAAACCAGAACAGTTACTGGCTGAAATTCTGGAAAATCAGGACGTCCCGATTTTCGGAGGTTGAAAATCAGGACGGTTGGCAAGTATGTCAGAGGTTTCAAAATCGTCAGATGCGTTTTTAAACATTTGTGAACAACTTTTTTGGTATGATGTTACAAAATATATTTTATCAGCTGTACTTTACATAAAGCATACACAAATCTTTTGATAATACTCCATTTTAATTCAACAGTGATTTTTACTGTCAATTCGTGTGTTGCTATTGGTTTGATTCAATTAAACTTGATATCCTTCGCAGGGCAAATTTCTCTGGCGAAAATAATTTTGCTAGGAAAGTCCTATGTTTTAGTGCAACACTTACTTTATTCTGGATTTCCGAAACTCCTTTTTTTTCAACCAATCCAATTATCTGAAATCGAGACCTATCAAAGGCAATTTAACTGCCATTTTGACCAAATGTCAAACCACGGATTGGAATCATATGCACTGTTGAACCTTGCCAAACAGTTACTATTTCTCAAAACTATCACTGTGACGAATTTTTAAAGAGAAGTTTCAGAAGATAATGCTACGACAGCGGTAAATAATAATAAAAAAACAACAACTGACAAACCCGTGGAGGGCCACAGGTGTGTCAGTTTTAAACTGTTTAAGTGTCACCCTCTTAGTTACAGCAAATTTTTGTTCGAGTGAACTGCAAAGTCATACTCAATATGAAAGAAGACCGAGTTTATTAATCAGTTCTTCGAATCCATTTGTAGACGGCGTTATTTAAGAACGAAAGATTTACCGAAAACTGTTATAAAACTTTGAATTGGAAAACAAAACTGGTTTGGGTTTTTATATTATTCAACGTTCGACAGTCTTCAAGACTTTTCAAAACAATCTTCCTGAACCGAAAGTTGCTTAAAACATCTTAGCCCTACGTTGCAAAAATAACTTTATGAAATATTTAGGAAGAGCAATGGTTTCCAAGTAAGTATAAAATACTGAATAAAATCATCAATTGTATCAGTTCAGGTTGTCTAGATGACATTCAGGTTTTGACAGATCAAGGAAACTTCATACGCGCGAGTCAACTGTTAAGTATTGAATGTTTCTCTATTGAAAATCATTATTGAATCATAAAACGAATAAACTACTTTAAATTCGTGATATATGTTGTATTGAGTTTATACAGTCCCTCGGCTTCCAAATTGTCCTCAAAGACTCCGAAAATGTTCACTCTTCCGACAATTTCTCAGCTTCGGACCTGTATAACTCAATACAACATACCACGGAATAGTTTATTCGAAAAAATATGTACTTGGTAACCTACATGTAGCGGTGAAACTTCAGTTATTTTCTACAGTGCTCTATAGCGTATGACATTTTAACTTTCTGACGACGGGTGAAAGCCCAGAAACTCGTGTTAGAGTAAACTATACCCGACCTTAACAATTTTTATAAGCTCTATAACGTTTTAACTCTCTGACGACGGGTGAAAGACGAAAAACACGAGTTAGAGTAAACTATATACACCCGATCTTAACGATTTTTACTTGGTAACTTATTCAATTGACTCCACTCAAGTTCTCCTGTCTACAACAGTTGCGGACCAACAGGACCCAGAGAAAAAATCATTTTCTACCACATTTTCGATTTCCTATGTAGGTAGAGAACGAATACGGAACAGCAAAATTTAATTATATTCAAACTGCTTTAAGTTAATATAAAGCTAGCCATTCAAAGGGCTAGACGTGCATCCCTACTATATTAAAGCTAGTCAAATAATTTCAAAAACCGATTCCCGTTGTAAACAGCTCGTATAAAACGGAAATTGTGCCGCTCAACTAAACAAAAACCTGACTATCGTTTGGCTTATTCACATATTTAAGTCGGTTAGATTAAAACCTTTTTAACTAAAGATAATTATTGTTTAAAACAAACTTACTCGTAAACTATAGTAAATCCCCTTTTAAATTTTATTTTGGCCTCATTTACACAATGCCGGGTAGGAAATCGTGCTGAGAGAAAGTTGTTCCGGTTGCAGTGTAAACAGCAACAGTTTTTCGCGACACAAAAAAAATCTATTCGATTTGCGACATATATAAAGCATTCCATCTCACAATCGCAATGGCACCAAAAGTGTGCAGAAAAAAGCGCAAGCGTATCTATACTAATCTATACTTAACTTTAATTATCATCGCTGCGCTGGGAGTATTTGCTCTCTCTCCTATTTTCAATCGCTCTACGGCAGAGATATTGGTTTGTAAGTCGATTTTGTTGAGGGAGAACCCGGAGAAAAACCCTCGGCTTCAGGAGGAGATCGACAAATCTCAGCCCACATGCAAAGCCCAGGGTTAATATGAATACAACGACGAGAGTGCTTTAAAACTTTAGTTTTTAAACTTAGGTTTAAAGAAGTTCACTGAGTTAATTGGCTATATACCGCGAACAACCTTCTACACAACCCAATGCAACCCAGCCTGAGTCAATTTAAATAATTGAAAAGTATGATCTCACTGCTGATCCCTTGATTTTGTTGGTGACTAATAGGAGGGCTGGAGGAGATGTTTTATCATCAAGGAAAAAAGAACGCAACACATAAATATTAAAACTAAACACATAAAAATTAAAATTAAACACTTGATGAACTGCAATTTTTCGAAAGGCATATACACGCACACTGCAGTGGTCTTCCATTAAAAGTGCGTTCGATTGACCCTATTCCGGAACAGGAATAAACGGAATAAAATGGAATATCCGTTCAATTGAGATATCATTCCTATTCCGGAATACGCAGAATGTATTCCAAGCATTCTGCTCCCGGGAGCAGAATAATCCAGA
>JAOBYE010068341.1:0-21040 GCA_025403585.1 Parazoanthus swiftii
TAGTTTATTTAGTGTATGAAGCAATGCTTTGGCAATATGTAAAAGGATTTATATCATGCCAATAAAGCTTACCTACTACTACTACTACTACTACTACTGACTACTACTACAACTACTACTACTACTACAACTACTACTAACTACTACTACTACTACTACTACTGACTACTACTACTACTACTACTACTATTACTACTGTTACTACTACTACTACTACTACTACTGAATACTACTACTACTACAACTACTACTACTACTACTACTGAATACTACTACTACCACTACAACTACTACAACTACTACTGACTACTACTACTACTACTACTACAACTACTACTACTACTACTACTACTACTACTACTGACTATTACTACTACTACTACTACTACTACTGTTACTACTACTACTTCTACTACTACTACTGACTACTACTACTACTACAACTACTACTACTACTACTGACTACTACTACTACTACTGCTACTATTACTACTACTACTATTACTACTACTACTACTACTACTACTACTGTTACTACTACTACTACTACTACTACTACTACTACTGACTACTACTACTACTACTGACTACTACTACTACTACAACTACTACTACTGACTACTACTACTACTACTACTACTACTACTGTTACTACTACTACTACTACTACTACTGACTACTACTACTACTACAACTACTACTACTACTACTACTGACTACTACTACTACTACTACTACTACCACTACTACTACTACCACTACTACTACTACTACTGCTACTACTACTACTACTACTACAACTACTACTGATAATAATAATAATAATAATAATAATAATAATAATAATAATTTAACTTTAGAATTATAAGAGGGTTTTTAGACTAAGATTTGATGAAAACAATTGTCTTATTTGGATTTTTTGTAATCTTTTTCTCACTTTTTTGTTGTTTGTAACCTTAGTAATTAAAGTTTTATCCTTTTTATACTTAAACTTTGCATTGTATTTTTAAAATGAAAACTGTAATTCATTAACTTTGGAAGCAAAGGTTACTATTATTATTATTATAAAGGTAATAACAACATTAACTGTATCAGTCCTAGGTTTACTGTACCTGCAAAGTTTCTTTCCTCGTCGTTATAGTATACACAAATAATTGACATATTTTTATTCTCTTGTTCAAGACTCCGGAGATCATTGACGTCTCGTTCAATAAAGGTCGAGGAGGAATGGGAATTAGTATAGTCGCTGCTAAGGTAGGTACAAGCACGATTTTCCGATCGACCTGGTTTCTAGGGCATTTCGTAATAAAGACTGCGCATGCGTGCGAGGAAGCAGGTCAAACTTCCAAGATGGTGTATCTAAATCCAAATTTTACAGCAAAAGTATGAAAGTTATAACATTTTTCCACCAAAAAATTGCGCAATTGACCTTTCACAGTGGACATAGAGAAGTAAGATAAGCAAACCTGGTACATGTGTGTTAAAACCCTTGTTTTTTGTATGTTTTGTCTTTGCTAATATGCAAGTTTGTGAGCTTGGGTTGAGTTTTTCTGACATGTCGGTTTCTAGAGATACGCATGTGAACTTTGAAAGTATATTTCAAAGAAGATTGAAGTGTTCGTTCTGAGAACATGTTTTTGGAAAAGTTTCAAGTCCCTTTGGGAACAACAGTATTAATGTATATATGACTTTAGGCTGCCGGCCAGGACCAACTTGGAATCTACATCAAACAAATTGTGAAAGAAGGACCTGCAGCGAAGGTAAATGATTTCACTGTGCGCATGCGCACACGTTGGTGTATGTGCAAATGTTTCTGCCATTCTCGTACCCAGAGCCCACGCGGCCTACGAGCAATTGAAGGGACTATGCCGCATCGGTAACGGAAGTCAGAAATTCCGTTGACTTTTTGTTGAAACTACCGTAAAACAGCTCATTTCACGATAGGGAGAATGAATGTCACCAGTCCTTGGTTAATTTGAAAATGTGACGATCTGAGGTGTGTGATGAAGAACAATGCGCAAACTTTCAAAGAAACACAAGCTTACAATTCACAGAATCTTTGACTTCCGTTACTATTGCCGCCAGAGTCTTTCGTCCGGAAGTAGGCCGCGTGGGCTCTGGATACAAGAATGATATATCTGCGAGAGAGTACTGACGCAGACAGGAGATATTCATTGTTTTTCGGCTGCGCTATATGACTTGACAATTGAAAAAAAAAATATGTTCTCTAATTGCTAGTAATCATTTCCTTTCAGGACGGTCGCTTGCAAGCTGGGGATCACATTTTGTTTGTCAATGGCGAAAGCTTGATTGGAGTTTCACAAGAGAAGTAAGTGAACCGTATTATTGTATGCCTTGTTTTGTAACATTGCCGTCCGCGAAGTGGTACTATAGATTCTCTTAAGTTTTTGCCGTCACATGACATTTACTCGGTCCCAATATCTCTCTTTCAAGGGCGGCCGAGTGTCTAGTGAAGGCTGGAAATGTGGTTCACTTACGTATTGCCAAGCAAGGAGCCATCCATCACGGCCTGGCAACGCTACTCAGCCAACCTACCCACACGGTAACCAAAGGTAAGATTCGTTTTGAGAATATTCAGGAAATATATTCAGTCTTTTCTTCCATTGAACCCCCCACCCTTGAATACGCTTGCCCGGTCTTTCACCGAGCCCTCCCCGGGTATCTTAGCGACGATTTAGAGAGAGTCCAACGCAGGGCCTTAAGAATTATTTTCCCGGACGTGTCCTATAGCAAGGCCCTAGAAGCCTGCGCACTACAGGCCCTGAGAGAGAGGAGAGAAACGCTCTCCACAAAGTTTTTTAAGAACATCACTGGTAATCCCTGCCTCAACCTCCACAAACTGTTGCCGGAGAAGAGAACACACATGTATAATTTTAGAAACAAACGCAAGTTTTTCACTCTGCTGTGTGAAACTGATCGCTTTAAAAAGAGGTTTTTAATGAGTCAAATTTACAATTACTAGATTTTATACATTATACAACCTTTAATCTTTTATAAATGTAAAACGCCAAAACTTTTTTAAAATTATCATATTTTGTAATGTCTTACATAATTCAGCTGTGTTAGCTGCAAGTTTTATGACATTAAAGTATCTATCTAATCTAATCTAATCTATCTGCCCTAGAAAGCGCCCTAAGTTTCGTCTTCTTACAGTAAGAGGAAAGGAAAAGTGTTAATAATAGGTACCTTTTGCTGCGAACCTTTCTTTTCTGACAGAGCCACCACGGAGCCCCCAGAAGTCGCCCACGTTGCCAGAAAATGAAATTCAGCGGTCTCCCGGTCGATGGTTGTCAGATGGACGGAATGCCAGGGTCCCGGATGACAAGCATTACGACGAAAGGAGAGCTGAAGAACGACGAAGGGCGGAAGAAGAAGAGAAATGGCGAATCCAGGAAGAAAGAAGACGACAACAGGAGGAAGAGAAAAGAATACAAGAAGAAGAAGAAAGGTAAATAGTTAACACGTGGGGGAGGTTGGGAGGGGATAACCCAATGACTTTGCCCTGCGGCCATTGAATCGACTACTGTTCCCACTTGCTCTAAATTCTCGAGTTCCCTCCCTTCACTCCCCTCAACCTCTCCTTCCTCTTGTTCATTTGTTTTGTTTATTTGTTTGTTTGTTTATTTATTTATTTATTTGTTTATTTATATTTGTTTGTTTGTTGTTTGTTTGTGTGTTTGTTTCGTTGCTTACCACGAGATAACTGTACACAAGTATTAAGGCTTTAAGTTGCTTACAGATTAACCCACAAGAAAATTTCACTCGTCACTCCAGCTGTGAGCTCAAAGGATCTTACCAGAAGCATGTTTGTATAGGTTCTCCTGGCCGTTATACGGTTCATACTTAACTCAGGATTTGTACGAATGACGAAATACCTGAAAAGCCGTAGAAATTTGAAATTTCGTTTCGCTTTAGGCCCTGAGAAGGATTGTTGTTGGTTGTGACTGACGTTTTGGGGACCCGTGTTGGATGACTTCCACATCTGAAGATGACTTCCACAAAGGTTGTCCAAACGTCAGTCAGCAGCCCGTACACCCGGAGTGTCAAACATATACAAACATTGAATTACTTGGGCCCAGAACTTTGTTTAATTGGAATTCCCCTCCGTCTTTTCGTCCACAAACAGGCGGCGGTACGAAGAGGAACGGAAACGTGCCGAGGACGAGAAAAGAAAGGAGGAGGAGAGGAGACGGGAAGAGGCTCGGAGGAGAGAAGAAGAGCAACGTCGTATCGAGCAAGAGAGGCGATGGGAAGATGAGCGGAGGTTTGAGGAGGAGCGACGATTCGCAGCCGAGCAACAGAGAATTGAGGAGGAACGGCGACGGGAACAGCAGATCTATCTCGAGGAACAACGGCGACTTGACGATGAGCGCAGACTCGAAGAAGAACGACGGCGCGAAGAACAACGAAGATTTGCCGAGGAGCCGAGGTACAATTCCGAAGAGCAACGAAGGTTTGAACAAGAAAGACGCCAAGCTGAGGAGAGAATGAGGATTATAGGCGAGCAACAGAAACAGCAACGAAAAAAGAAGAGAATTAGATTTGAGGATGAAGATGAAGAAGAAGTGACTGTGTCACAAAGTCGACCGGTACAGCAGCCTCCCCGCTCTCCTTATAAGGTCAAATTCGAGACTGACGAGACCAGACCGGTTGAGTCGGCCCAGATCCCACGGCCAAGTGATGTCCCCGTCCCTGCTGATCTGGACAGCCACGAGGTGAGCTCGTCTTAACCATCGTTGCAGTAATCAGAGTTCATTGGTCGTCATCCAGCCATTCGTCATTTAAAAGTTCATCCATCTGTTCACCTACTCCGTTGTCCACTCAGTTCATTTGTTCACTTACTCACTTTTTCATTCATTTGTTCGTTCGTTCATTCATTCCTTTCATTTTTCATTCATGCATTCGTTCATTCATTTATCTGTTTCCTTAAACGTTTGCAGGATTTCAAGTGCTCATTTTGGTTGCAAACTTACCGCATTTCTCACTATCAGTAATATATAGTAGCTGTCTAAACTCGTAACATTTGTCAATGCCTTGCTTGTCTTTAGTACGTTCAGTTGCCCGTCTTGTTCTAAAAGGTAGAGATGGCCTGGAAACAAGTTTTAGGAACTGTTCATGGTGCTTGCAGGCTCATAAATTTATGACAAAGCTATCTGAACTCACATTCTACCCAGTTCAAAGATAGGAAGTTCAAATAGTGTTTAGCTTGAAAAAACAAAACAAAAACTAGCAGTTACTAAAGGCAAAGCTCTCTACAGATGTATTGAAATAAGCTATCTTGAGTGAAAAACTAAAGTGTTCTTATATTTGTCTTCCCTTATTTTTCGGATTTTTTCCAGATGTTTTTATGAAAGGTTACGATGTTGTCCTAACAATTCCTTTTGTCAATAGATGCCTGCATACACTATCAAGTTCCAGAAAGCTCCGTCCCAGCCCCCGCCAGTGGAACCGGAATTTAATGTACGGGAAAGCGACAACATGTATGCTTCACCCGCCTCCAGGCCCTACGCGGATAACCGTTTCCAGAGAGAGGTACGCGCTATTCCATGAATGATTTTTCGTGTTTTATTTCCACTCCTATGAAGCAGCAGCGGTTTTGTTTTCATCAGTGTCAGAGCCTTGCTTTGGCCTGCGACAATTTTTTCCGAAATTTTAAGTATCACTTTAAAAGCTCTTTTAAGCCCTCAGATTGCTTGTTTAATTTCGGGCAACGATGGTGGTGGTGGTGGTGTGTGTGTATTTGGGGGGGGGGGGAGATATTAGGGAGGGGGACTTTTCTTAACGTTGATTCTTAACAAATCCAAACAATTGAAAAACAATCATAAAAACCTGAGAATATCCAGATTATGGCACCGCCATATCATATACTAGCGACACGAAATTACGAGTCTTGAGAAGGACTGCTGTCGGTTGTGACTGTTGTTTGGACAACCTGTGTGGAATTCATCTTCAGAATCAATCTTAGGTCGTCGGTCATACCGTTCATATGTATTTATGACCGATTGTACGTTTCGGTATTGTTTCTTGTATAGAGTCTGCTCTGACGAAGTGCTAACGCTTGAAACTTCAGCCTTATACCAAACCTTACGGTGAAAAAGATACAGTGCCAACCCTTGTTGGATCAACCCATCATATTTATTGTATGAACGACCTTACAATGATTTCCACACAGGCTGTCGAAACGTCAGTCACAACCGACAACAGTCCTTCTCAGGACTACACTCACCCGGAAGACCAACCAGCTACGAGCATTGACTGGCCTGGGCTCAGACCAGCTAGCTTTTACTGTACTGTTGTATTCCATAGCGCTGAAACTCTTTGTTTTTTAGGTGTCTCCCGAACATTTTCGTCCAGGAAACACCCGTGAAGAGGACCCACCAAAGAGTCCAGTCCGAATGGAGACCGTCGATACGCGTTACGGCCGCGCTATCGTCGTAACAAAGGGAATGGTGGGGCAGCGTCAAACGACACCGCAGCGACCTTCAGTCCAGGAGCACGAGCGGCTCGCGCATCAGCTCGTGGAACAAGAACAAGAGCGACGGGAACGCGAGCAGTTGCGCGAGCGGGACGAGTTTCAAAGGTGGCAGTTACAGGAAAAGCAGATGGCCGAGGAAAGAGAGCGGCAGCTTGCTATACGTGAACAACAGGAGAAAGACGAAATCGAACGCTTGCAGCGGCAACAGCGCGAACGCGACGAACAGCGACAGCGAGAAGCTGCTGAGAACGAACGTCAAGAGCGGTTCCGCCAAGAGCAAGAACGACGCGAACAGGAAAGACGCGACAGAGAACGGAATGAACGAGAGCGTAGAGATCGAGAACGGCAAGAAATGATAGAAAGACAGAGACGGGAGCAGAACGAGCGCGATCAAGAGGCAGCAAGAAAGCAAGAGCAAAGTGTAAACCGTTTAGCGGAACGACAGAAGCGCGGCAGCACAGAGCTACTTGACGAGATTGAAACAATGAGCGCCGATGAGGTAGAGCGAGAGTTCAAACGACGTCTTGAGGAAGAGAATCGTCGCCGCGAGATTGGGGAGGCCGATGATGAAGTTATTACCGAGACGTCTGCCTCGGGCCTAGTTTCAGTGACTCGTGTACAGTATGTTTCCCCTGAGAGAGAAGAGCAGCTTGAAAGAGAGCGTAAACTGAACTTGATTATTGGAGAGAAGGAAAAGCGAGATCGTGAAAAGAAAGAGCTCGATATGCGACGGAGAGCGCAAGAAGAAAGAAACGAACGCGAACGGCGCGAGCGACAGCAGTATCGAATGACGCAGCTGGAGAAGGAGCGTGAACAGCAGCGGGAGGCCCAGAAACGCGTTCAAGAGCAACGAGACCGCGAACAAGAAGACTGGCTCAGGCAACAGCGCGAGAAACGGGAACAGCAGCGGCTAGAACAGGAGCGCATGCGTATGGAGAACAAGTTAAAAGAGGAAGAGGAGAACAAAAGGAAAAGACTGGAACTGATTCAAAAGCACGAGCAAGAGGAGGCGTTACGGCGCACTTATCAGGTACAGCGCGAGCAGGAACAGGAGAGACTGTTGCGAGAACAGCGCGCTGAGGCGGCGCGACGGGAGGAGGAGCGACAGAAGCAGTTAGAACAGACGAAATTATTAAGAGAGAAAGATGAGGAACTGCGCCGTCAGCAGACGGGCGAGCTGACAAGGTCTAGAATATCGTCCGATGGTTACCACATTGATGAGCTCAAAGAAAAAGCTATGAGCGATTATGAAAGAAGGCGGATGCTCATAGACGAAGAGATTCAGCTTCAGCGACGAAGGGGAAATGCCGCGCGACCGCGCTATGACGAACCACAAGAACAGTCGGGTCAGCGATCCACCAACTCACTGCTAAAAAGCTCAAACACCAATTCTCTGACAAAAACCAAGAAGCAGGTGTCTTTCTCAAACGTTACCACGGAGATAACAGAGCCGACCGCTCCGACCTATGTGGTGGGTACATCGTCAGGATACACCGCTATAGTGACCCCGGCGCCCAGTGTCCGATTGGTGCCTTCGAGAATTCCGGATGATGATGATCCGCCTCCTTATAACAGACCACCACCTGAAGACGACGATGATGATTTACCACCACCTCCACCACCACCCCCTCCCCAAGAGCTTCTGGACGATGACATCACCTTTCCTGCTCCACCTCCCCCACAGTCGCCGAACTATGGTTCTAGTCCGTATGACGATGATAGGTACAACATTCGGATGTCGAGTAACGGGCCGCGGTCTCTTCATCACCCATACAGTAATGACAAAGGGTTTCAAGAGGATGTACCACCTCCCCACCCGCATTCACCCGCTCAGTTCCAGCGTCCACCACCGGCAACAAGCTCTCAAGATTACACGAGCTATGTGACGTGGCCCCGTAAGGGTCGCCCCGTGTCATTTCCCAATCGTCAAGATCAACCTGCCACCAAGCCGAGGTACGGATCCCAAGACAGCCTCGATGACCGTGTATCACAATCGGGATCGTACTCGCGGGCGGCCCATTTCGCGCCCAGACCATGGCGGAGTAACGAAAATATGTTGCAGGATCCAGCGGAAGATGTTCGTGGGCTCGTGGCGCGGGTTTCCCTTACTGATGAGGAGAAATCACGTGACAAATCTTCGCCTCTTCCCAAACCGGAAAAACTGAACTTTAAAGAAAAACAAAAGCTATTTAATGACGGAACGCCGCAAGACAGATCACGTTCATCGCGATGGGAAAGAGAACAATCGAGACAAGTTAACGGCGATATAACGTCACCTTAACACAATAAACTTGTCGAAAGCGTAGACAATCTCGTTCCCAAGCTCTTCCCTCTTGAGGAAAAGGGCCTGGTTGGATCAGGTCGGGTGGTACCCAGATCAATGTGTCCCAAATAGGATAAACGTGAGAGGGATGCTAGTGAAAAGAAGGCAATATGAAAAGAGGAAAACTTTCTATTTTCTTCAAAACAAACGCACATGCGCGTTATTTAATTCTTAGCACCTAGAATTTGGGAGACACGTGACCAGACACAATCTTAGGATAAGAAAATAGCCTGAAACGAGGTTGAAGCGTAGAAAGTATTAAGTAGGTGATTTGAAATTAAGTATATCATCCCACACGGATATTTGATTTGCCAACTCATAACCACAAACAATGCAAAAAACAGTCATCTATCAATAAACTCAGCTCGCGTTGTAAAACAAAAAGGGGGATTTTTGGATAAATAGCAATTTTGTAGTTCTGTAAAAAGTAGCCAAAGCTTTTCATTTGTCGCTAAGTTAACTCTTTCTCTTCACATCGATAATCTCCTTACAGTATCAACATACAGTAAGTTTATTGCTTGCGAGAATATAGGAACTGATCATTCACTTTAAACTGTAAGACGAAGTATAAAATTTTCCCAATTATTTTTAAAGAAATGAAACTGATGATGAGATTGTTTGGAACTTGGACGTGAAAGATTTAAAGATGTGCATTTTTTTAACGGAAAAAAGATGCAGGTGTTACTAAAAAGAAACTTTAAGGCTCGTTCTGTCTTAAAGGTGTGATTTTAATTGAAGATACGATAATTATACCGCATTCATACCGAACACTAAACAGGATTATAGTTTAAAAACTTGTTCGATTTTAATATGTTGGTACTGTCACATTGTTGATTGGTTTTCATGGATTCTGAAAGAAGCGTTGTAATGTTTTAACGATAAAACAATTTGCTTATACAAGTTTTAAGCTGTCGGATTGTTTTTCAATCATGATTAGTTGAAAACTGTTTAATTAGTGTGAATATGACTTGGCGTTTGTTTTTGCAAAACCGAATAATACATAAAAGAAATTGCGAGAACGTTCATGCAAACTCCTTTTGTTCTGATGAAACTGCCGCGTTTCACTTGCGCCGCGTGAAGTTTGAAGCCTGCATGATTGAGGAATGAGCGTAAACACAAGTAGGTGAACTAACCAAGGACAAGATCGAAAAAGGAAAGGCAAACGTGCGACGTGATGGACCAACCTCACAACAGTGTTCCTTTGTCTTTTCCTGTGGTATAAATTTTAATGGTTGTACTTGTGCTTCTATTTAATATGCTTATGCTTATCATACATTAGTGGACCAAGAATTTTCGAATATTGAGTTGTTCAGCGTAACCCAGTAGAATCAAGCGAAAGTATAAGTTCGTATTTTGAAGAGTATCTTAGATAAAATGCTCAACTATCCCCAAAAAATGTTTATTTGATGATAGTTGTTACTTTCGTTTAAAACTTTGAATTTGCGGTTTAACAATGTCAAATGTCGAGGGTTATTGTGTCTTCGGATTACATAAGTGGTTGGCACATTTGTGAGAGTTCTTTTTGATCGTTTATTAAATTCATGTCCTACTTCAATTTCGGAATTCTAAACTGATTAAGCGTCTTTTCCACCCATTTACGCTGGTCTTTTTGAACCACTAAAGAGTACTCGGAGCCAAAATAGAAACGTACCAAGAATTTTATGCCGCATTTGTTGAGAGATATGCAGACGGATCTTAAGAATTTTCAACGAACGTTGAACAAACGAACAAACTTTTAATCGTTTGAAAACATTTTAATATTTACTTTTACTCAAGAACTGGGAATAACTTAAGGAAAAGTGTGAGTGGTTAAAGAATTGCAGCAAGTTGATATCACGATTGCTTATGTAGCAAGGATACCTCGCTTGTCCTCAGAGGTTTCAAGATTATTTTTCTTGTTATGGCAAAATGCCCCAGACTAACGCTGTTAGCCTTTTCACTCCCAAGTTTATCAAGATCTACCTTCTCCTAACATTATTAATATAAAATAGAATGATAAGTTGTCAAAATAAAACAACTGATCTTCCACTCCAAGTTCTCAAATTTGAGTAGCGAAATTCTTCCAAGTTGTTTATTCTTGGTTTTCATGTGACGTCAGAGCCGCCATGTTTGTGCCCCTTTACAATGGAGTTGTAATTAGTTTCTTTTGTTAGGGGCACAAACATGGCCGCCATACCTTTTGTCATTTGAATCCCCAGGGATTGAGTGAAAACCAGCAATAGCATATTGAACTTTTGGGTGTGAGAAGGTTAACGTGTTTGAGAAAAATTATGTATGAAAGTACTGCATTTAAAGTTTATTTTATTGTACATAGCCTTCCGAATAGTATCGTTGTAAATTGAATACATTTTCATAGTCGCAGAGCAAGAGAATGTAACTTCTGAAGTTTTTAAATACCTCAACAAGTAGCTTAGCAGCACATATTTTCGTAGTATTGTAATCAAGAGCTGCCCCAAATCATCCGCAGCACACCAAAGTCGTAATAAATAAATAAAGAATTCAACTACTCCTCTTATTTCTCAAGATCAAAATACAAATCCGGGGGGGGGGTGCTCGGTATAGTTGGAAAGCTCGGATGCTCGTCGGAAAATAACTGTTCCCACCTTGATCCACCTGACCCCACCCCCAACAGCATGCATAGATAATCGGATGCAATAGTTATATTGTTACCTAAACACTTTGTTCGCTCGAAGGATCAATTTTAAACCGAAATCCGGGAAAAGTAGACCGGCACCCTGATATGCAGACGACAGAGCTACTTCGTGTGTTAGCACAAACCAGATGACGGAGCCGCTCAATCTGTGTCACCACAATAACCGACGACAGAGCTGCATGCTTTGTGTGTCCCTTCACTGACACAACAAACGACAGAATAAACAATAGAGCTGCTTCGTAATGCATTAACAGACGGCAGAGCTGCTTCGCGCAACCACATTAACGACAGAGCAGCGTGGTGAGTCATCACAATAACAGACGACAGAGCTGCTTTCTGTGTATCACCACAATAGCAGACAACAAAGCTGCGACAGAACTCGGCTTTGTGTGTATCCACTTTGTGTGTCACCTAATAAAGACGACAGAGCAGCTTTGTGAGTCATCACATTAACGACATTAACAGACGACAGAGCTCCTTTGTGTGTCACCACAGTAACAGACGACAGAGCAGCTTTGTGTGTCACCACAATAACCGACGACAGAGCCCCTTCGTGTGTCACCACAATAACCGACGACAGAGGTCCTTTGTGTCACCACTGATAACCGACGACAGAGCTCCTTTTTGTGTCACCACAATAACCGACGAGAGGTCCTTTGTGTCACCACAATAACCGACGACAGCGCTCCTTTGTGTGCCGCCACAATAACCGACGACAGAGCTCCTTTGCGTGTCACCACAATATTCGACGACAGTGCTTTCAAGTCATCAGTTTCAATAAGTTATAAGAGACGATCGAGATGCTTTGTGCCGACTAAATACAGAGAACAGACAAGGCTGCCTGTGACAGGTGTTGCGAGTCAACATAAAATCAGACTACAGAGCTGCTCTTTATATCACCACAGTAGTAGGCGACAGAGCTGCTTCGTGCAACCACAATAATGAGGGACCTGTGAGTCACCACAATAACAGACGAGATTGCTGCTTTGTGTGTATCCAGGGCTGTAGCAAGCCTGGGGAGGGGGACCGCCGTGAGCCTTCTTAACGTACTTCCTGGGTTTTATATGCCATTTGGGACAATAAGTGTCTAATTTCTAGTTTTCCTCAGACTCGGAGACGCTTTGCGGAGGTTGACACACTCGTCTGGACCCATGCGATCTAAATTACGCCATCCGCACACCAATAGTATATGATAACGGGCACATGTGATCGTTTTGTTCGACGGCTGGTGTAGAAAACGATTACTGGACTATCCGCAAACTTTCACAAATTATGTTTTCATCAATAATTTTTTGTACAATCTGAAAATCTGAGAATGGAAAGAAAATCCTTTGAACTAAAATTTAAGACTTTTAAGACCTCGGGGATTAACGTGTCTGAAATACAAAATCAGGATACTCTTGGAAGACTCCGCAGAAAACCTCGCGCTGCATGATCGAAAACCCAGTTTCGGGTGCAATAATGTAAGACAATCACTTGTTTGTCTTTTCAGTAAAAATGAGATATTTTTGTGCTCTTATTTCTGAAGAAACCATGAAAACTTTCATGTTTGCAAGGCCTGAAATTTGGTCTAACCATGGGTGAAAGTTGACCACCTTTCAAACAACCTGGATCAGAAGGCTGTAAAAATTCGGTTCCCTTAATGCTATTTCTTGCATTTTTGGAATAATCTTCACAAATTTTGATGTTTATTTCTGATAACTGTTGAGGGGGAAGGGGGGCACCCAGAATAACCACTGGATAAGCTACTATCCCTGACTGATAGCAACAGTTTAAAACATTGAACTACAAACACACCGATCTTTGCAAAATCATCATAAAATGAAACAGTTTGTTTACTTGTTACAACAGTTTTAAAATGGTATGAAGGGTTAATATAATTATACCCTATGTCTTGTAAAGAATAGTTACAGTATGATAACTGCAAAACTAATCCTTTTTAGCAGAACAAGTCTGAAAACAGGTTTTTTAGACTATTATAAAAGTGCTCCGGTGAACCGGATAACAGTTGTTTGGTGAGCAAACTGACAAATACAGTTTGGGAATTATGACGATAAAAGAATGAAATAAGACAGTGATCTAACTGGCATCGCATCTTGCAAAGCGTCAACATCTCCAGTGGATCAGCAAGTAACGTAACTAGTCTATTTCAACATCATAAGTAATTTGATGCATCTTGTAATATGTACATAGTAATTGGGAAACAATCACTCTATTCATCATCTTCCTCATTGTCTTCCATTTCGTCAACAACTTCATCAGCTTCGGCCTCCCCATTTTCTTCATCTCCATTTTCAACCGGACTTTCTTGCCTTTCTGGACTAGCCTCTTCCTCTCCCTGTGGTGAAGGTGAAATGGACTTTGACTTGTCAGCTTCTACTGATGGTGATCGGGACTTCGATTTTCTTTCTTTCGTCTCTTTAGCTGAGGAAGGTGACTTTGAGCGAGATTTCGACTTTGATTTGGATCGAGATTTCCTTGGAGAGTGTGATCTCCGGGGTGAACGAGATTTGCGGCTGGTTCGGCGACGCTTTGGTGACCTTGAGCGAGACCGGCTGTGAGAGTGAGATCGGGTTCTATAAAATATTAAGCAAATAGTCATTACCAATTCAACTGCTAATATTCACAGGATAACAAAGCACAGAAAGATTTTGGAGGGCAAGAAAATAGCTTGATAAATGAAGGAGACTGTTAAAAAAAATATATTTAAAATAGTCTAATAGTTGGTATGCTAGCTTTTAAAATGATTGTCAATCAAAATCTGGGCTGCACCAGTATATTGAAATTACTATGATTCACACTATAAAAAGAACAAAGGAGACAATACTGAACTAAAACTACAACACCCATGTACGGACGGAACAACAATATAACAAACATAGGAGGCCATTCAACTAGCCTTACCTTCTTCGGTGTGAGCGGGATCTGGATCTGGACCTGCTTCGTGTACGCCGTCGAACTTTTTCCTACAAATAAAACACAGATAAAGAATTTTGGTACAAGTCGATAACTGGAGTTGAAAAGTGAATTTGCCAGATTTCACTATGTACAGCAAAGTGTAAAATACTTTGAGTGGGCTCCAAAACAACATAAATTTGCCATGCTTTACAGTTATCAAAAATGTATTTGACAGAACATCTTATCTATATCTAATAACTTCACACTTTTGGGAATGAAAAGGTTAATATATATCTCAGGGCTCAAAATAGCCGCTGGCTGACAGCCATAGCCGGCAGATTTTGAACATCATGCCAGCAATTTTTGTTTCCACAACACAGCTCAAGATGAAAGGGTAATCAGCAATTTTTTTGCCGATTCGTTTGTTATAACTAACAACAAAAAAATTTAACTTCCGAATGGAGCTTTGCTTTCATTTATTAACATTTGCAAGATGATGCAGATTTGCTAGTATAGCTTGATCTTTTAGGTTATGTTTATACCGTTTTGCAAACAGAATATTTTACCCATGAAAACAGCCGGCAAAATTTTTTGACTAAACAAAAGAGCCTACAAAATAAAACAGAATTTCAGAAAGTTATTTTGAACCCTGTATCTTACCACTTTTAAGACAATGCGACGGCCAAAGAACTCTGTGTCATCCAATTTCTTCAAAGCATTCTTCATATCATCCCTGGACCCAAACTCTACCACTCTACAAAAATTAAACAAAAACACAACAATCAGCGCCTTCTGCAGTGCTCCAGACAAATCAAAACCAAATGCCCACCCTGTTATTTTTCTCAGCAGCTTGTAGGGTTTTATTTTTTTTGAATGCTTAAGAATGCCTGTAATTTCAGTGTTTTTCTTTAGGTTTGGGAAATGGGGTACACTGAGTGGGAAAGCAGGTACACCTGGGTCATCAAGCGCCGAAGATGTAAGCATCTAGAGGGGTCTGGGGGCATTCCCCAGAACATTTGGAATTTAGAGTCCTGGAAAATACTGCAATATTGTGCATCTGGTGACTTTTATAAACTTGCAAGACGCCATTGCTGAGGAAAGGCGGTACAGCTACGGGGGAACCTCGGTACAATGTACTGGTGTACCGGCCTTAACAAAAACACTGATTTCATGAAACTCGTGATTTCCGAAGATTATAACCAGGGTTCCCACAGCTGGCAACTCTGGAAATTTTAAGACCTATCTAAGACTTTTTAAGGCTTGAGTTTTGAAAATTTAAGACCTACAGTATTATCCCCAAAACATTTCTTATAAGAACCAGGAATGCACCCTTAGCCATAGAAACTTTAAAATATAGCTAATAGAAGAATACATTTGCGATGAAGAGGAATTTAAGCTTTTTAAGACCCGAGTGAACAAATTTGCCATTTCTAAGACCTTTTCAAGGTCTTGAAAATTTAAAACAAGACCTTTTAAGAATTTTGGTTTCCTAAAAAAACCCCTTAATGAAGCACCCAAAAAGTTATGAACAACAAAATTGTGACATTGTACAAACCCTGATACATGAAACTAGGCAACAGAAACAGAACAGCAAAGCAAAATTACCCTTCACCCTTCTTTCTCTTGTGTGCATCGGCAAATGTGACATCCCCAGCCTTCATCATGTACTCTTTCAGATCCTGTTCACAGGAGAACAATCAAATAATGTGGACACAACATTTTCATTGTGCTGTCGAAACAAAACTGTCCATTTATAAAACTGAGCTGAAATACAAAGCAAATGAATCTTTGCAGTAACATTTAATTCTTCCACAGTAACTGGAGAAATAATTCACACAGATGCTTAACCCTTTTTGGGCTGACAACTCTGGACCGATCAGCAAACTCCGCAAGGTTTTTCCCCTTCAGCACACACCTTCCGATATTTTGGCAGGGATCTTGGAAAACTTTGGCCTCCATGTTTTATTTCATACAGATATAATTGACACTGAATGCTTTTTGCTGACAATCTAATAAAATTCAATAAGTTAGCCGGCAGAAGTGATTCCATCATTCTTCATTGCGCAGTTCTTGCTCAGTTGTTTTCTGTGCTGTCTCTGCCACATACTTACCTAAGAACTTAACCAGCCAAATTTGGAATTGAAAATATGGATAAATAGGGCTGGACACAATGGACCAATCAGTGGCTCAACCAAGGTCACATGATCAGCTATGGATCAGCCAGAATGTGGCAGTGACCTCGCCTCGTTAAATTAAGGGCTGTTAGGAGGAAGGAGGCGCGGAATGGATCGGAATGGAAATCAAAGGTTCTTGCCATTGGGTGGCAAGTTCTCGGCAGTCGGCAGGCATTCAAAGGCAAGCACAAACATTGACATCGCAAGGACGGGTCTGATAGGCATGGAGGGTCTGTATGGAGGTGCGAGCAAGCGACTGTCTGACTGACTGACTGAGGGCTGGCTGACTAGCCTGGTGTGGTCAGGTAACGACAGATGGCAAAGCTACAGTGGCTGATCTACAGATCAAGAGTTTAATCACAATGTTATTACCATCCATTTACCACAGTACAAGGGTTCAAACCTACTAGTACCGGTAAGCAACACAAAAATCCAGAAACCCGAAGACTCATCATCGGCATGAATCAAGCAAACTAATAAATTCTTTGACCAAAAAGCAAGGTTCAAAAAAACTTTCTCAAAATATGATTTAGATTGTAAGCTGTTCTTCAGCAATAAAGACTTTTACTGGCTACTTTGCAGGAAAAGTTGAGGGAAAATGTTGACAATAAAAGAGGACAATTTTAAAAAATATTCCAAATAAGACACCATTTTTTGTGTTTTAAAGGAATTGACTATCCATTCCAAATTATCTGAGATGAGGGGAAAAACTCTCCCAGACTATTTACAGAACATCTATGGCGATAGGTAGTGGGAATTTTCAATAGCACTTTTTTGGAGAAAAGGTTTATTTTAATCCACTGTGAAAAAAACAAGAGGGGGTTAGGCCAGCGAAACAAATTCATTCACTTTGTAAGCTTAATATAAATGCTTTACCCATGAAAAAGTCAAAATCGAATTTTGCAGTCAGCTCTCAGAACACCAATGTTGAACTAATGCGGCAACCTTGACACAAACAAAACCAGTACTCCAGTATAGGGGTCATACTGGTAGCCAACAAACACAAATTGATGTTAGCAAGATTCGTATTTCTGTGTGGGTTTCATACCTGCCAATTGACACGTGATGATAAGTTTTCAACAGCAAGCCTATGCTCTGTTCTGACCGGTGGAGTTCTTCCTCTTCTTGATCTGTGGAAGGACAAAACCTTTAAGGCATTATCCTTTACTTTATCAGTAAAGCAACTCATAATCCCAAGTGATATGCCCCTAAAAAGTCTTTGTAAAAATGGGAAATTCATAACTCAAATGTGACAACAGATAGCAAATAGAAAACCTATATCTTTTGCATTTGTTAACATGGCAACAACAGCTTAATAACTGGCCACTGTTGTACACATCAGCCATTAATACATGGATCATGCCATATTTACATACCAAATTCCTAGTTGTTTTGCAAATCACAGGGGGGTCAACCCCCCCCCCAACACCAAGCAGTATTGTTTGGCAAACTATTTAAAGTTTTCTAAGGTTAAATAATGCAGTATAAAAAGTAGAAAATAACGAAATATAAGAACCTTTTACTTTCGTTGTACCTTGAGCTACTAGAAAAGCTCCTGTATCCGAAATCTACACGTCTCTCTGGGTTTCTTGCATGTTCCACTACAATTCTACAAGGTTGGAAAAAAGCTGCATTTAGTGAACTAGTCAAAATAGCAAACCTCCACAACTTGTCAGTGAGCATTTGCAATGCATTATTTTATTGAAAAAATAATTTTCTTTAAAACATTTTGTTCTACTGATCAAGTTTTACTGTTTTTACAACTCTTGAAGGATTCTTAGTTAAATTGGCTCGAGTTGTTTTTCGTCTGAATTGATTGAGGAAATCATATACTAACACCAAGCGGCAAAGCTACAACTACAAGCGTATCTGTGATCAACAGCAAACTACGAGAATCGCAGGAATGGGGAAAGGAAGAAACTACAACAAGAATATCCTATGGTTTGATAATCAGCTGCCATTCATCCGTCACAGAAAGCACATAGAGAAGATCAGGGGTATCTGAGAGGGTTGAGGTTTGCTAAAATATCGAATCAAATCACGAATGCAGATCGCAGCAAATCCAGACAAAGTGACGGACAAAAAAGTGAGTGTAGTCAAACATCAATTATTTATTTCACATTTGGAAAACACGACAGTTGTAGAAACAGTATTCTAATACTTACGGTTATTTTTCCACCAATCCGAAAACGTAATATAACTTCAAACAAGTATTAGTGCGAAGTTGTGCTTTACAGAAACCTCACCTTTCGCCAAGCAAATCTTTACCGTTTAAATCATAGACCGCGTCTTCCGCATCCCTCGAGTCGTCAAATTCCTAACATAACGGTAAGTGAATTTCATAGTTTAAAACATTTTTCCAAATAACAATGAAACACTTGGGTGATCTTAAGTGACTACAACTGCAGTGTGGTTAAATCAGGAAAAGAGAAGAGATTGTCGCTGGCACAACTGATTGCGAAAGGTTCGAAGCAAAAATAAAATACCAATGAACTGACCACAAAACCATATCCAACTTTGATGCTGATTTCTCGTACTCTGCCGTATCCACGGACAAATTTCTCCAGATCCCTTTCTCTCACATCTCTTGGGAGTCTTCCCAAGTAAATCCGTGTACCTCCACGCGACATTACCACTTGTAAAATGGAATAAATAAAAGGAAGGTATACTTCTTCGAACTAAAATACCTTCGATCGTTCGCAAAATGGCGGCTTCCGCTTTGCGTTTTGCGAGTGGGAATACCCGTATGAACACGTGCTTGCGGGGAGCTCCTACTTTAGAGCCACTGTGAGGTTAAATATATAGTGCGAACATCGAAAAAGATCTTTTATAAACAGGGCCTCTTTTCAATACGTGTCAACAAATGAACCGTGTCCAACATGTCCCCAACCCGTACCCGGTTGATTTGGGGGTTTAATCAGTGCCACTTATCAAAAATTCAGAAGAAGCTTTCTTCAGGAGAAGAGAAAATGACGGAGTCTTAAGTTGTAAGTGCAGCATGCCGATCTGACAAAACTGTATAAATCTCACCCTGAGATGAAAAGACGGAGAAATGAACTCTATCAAGACGAAATTGGCGATTTTCCCCCCCCTCTGTCGATCTGTCCCGTTTGTGGCTGTTCAGTGTCCAAAGACCAAATCGGCCTTCATGTTGAACAACACTTTGTACAGCCAACAAGTTCGTCGCGATCTTGTCAGGAATTAGAAGGTAACAAAGCTAAACAGGACATAGAGATCTTGGTTTCAAATCGGCTCACAAATTCATTTTCTCACGAAGTTAAACTGATTTAAAATTTAGTTTTTTATTTGACACTGTCAAATTATGCTGTCAGGTGGTCGTTCTTTTCATGTCTTTATATTTTCTAGTTCCCAACTTCTCCGAGGTAGCAGACTACAGGATATGTACATACGGGAAGTGCCAAGAAATTGGTAATTGATAAAACATTGAACAATACTGATGACTCGTGAAAAATGCTGTATTCGACTATTGAAATTTATTTTCAGACAAAAATAAATACAATACTGTTTGAATTATATATTGTTTTCAGTTGCGTCAGGTGGTCGTTCTTTTGTTCTTCAACCAGTTGTTTTGTTTTTTGAGATACTTCAATATTGTTGGTCAACAAATTTGAGTAAACAAGACTTCAGGAATCTTATGTACTCAAAGAGGTAGATCACCAGAAAGAATAAATAAAATACTATATATAGGATTATAGAGGATAAAAAGAGAATGTCAGTGCATGGTAGAATTTTTATAACAGCAACAACCAAATGGGAAATATTAACAATTATCGTTTTAAATTACAAGTGATTAAAATTATAATTGTGATAAGTAAGCACTGAGATTCCAGATACAGGTTTTCGACACCCACTGTACTTTCTAATGATTGTAACTTTGATAACAGTCCTGGGCCCAGTTGTTCAAAGCCCAATTAGCGCTCTTCCTGGGTTAACTCTATAGGTTTATTAAGAGTTAACCCAGGATTAGTTCTAATCGGGCTTAAATTGAACAACCGGGCCCAGACTTGTAGGCTTGGGTATTCGGAAGTGCAACTTCTATGGGTGCTCAATTTTCTGATTGAAATTCTGCAAGTTTTCAGTGTCAAATAGAACAGTTTTTTCCAGTTGGTTAATGAGCTGTACTTTGATTGATCAGTTTTGTATGGTATGATATAGGGTTAAAGAAGTTGAGAGGGTTGACTTCCTGGAATAACTGATCACTGCAAAACATTGGGAATTAAATATCGGATCCATCTCAGTAAGAATTTTGGGCAAATACCATATCATCACAAATCTTGGATGTGATTTTGATCCCAGGGATATCTCATCACAGTACAATTTTGAGGATTATCATTGATATTGAATCACAGTGACCTTTTTTTGACCCCAGTAGCAAAATCACAATAAACCGCATTGTCTTCAATTTTGATTGTAGTATTTTTGAATAACAAAGTATTGTAAAATCCCATATTAAAGCCCCCCAGTTTTAAGCCCCC
>JAOBYE010068452.1:9956-21039 GCA_025403585.1 Parazoanthus swiftii
AAGAGGCGCCAGACAGTTAGTGGTGCAGGATGCATTACTGAAATGACAAATTGAACAGTTGCAGTCATAATAAACAAGGGTAGGAGGGAAACAAAAATGTATGCAAGATACTTTTCTAGTTGATCAGACTGGCCTCATGATACTCATACCACTCTCGCTATAATACTTCACAGTGAGTCAAATTCTTCAATGACACACTTTCTGCTAACAAGGCCACAGTGTTTTTTAAGTTTTAGGTTTTAAGCAACATCCCCAAAACCAAAAAAATATCCTGAATTCAGTTATTTTGTTAGGGGAAAACATTAAAAAATTGCATCTTAACTGAATAAAGCTACAAAGGGAAGTACTTACTAGAAGTCTGGATATTTATTTATTTATCACCCAGGGGCTGGGATTTACATGTACCCACAGAGCACGGCTCCAATAAAGGGTTCCTCCAGCCTTGCCAAGTGCAGTGGTCTAGTGTAGATTCAGAAGTTATTAAAAGGTATTTCCTGGGTATTACAAACTTCAAGGCAAAGTTTTGACAAAACCTTCAGATCCCCCCCCCCCCAGGAGGGAGTATACACACAATAACTTTTACCTCACAACAGTCATAGTCTTCTCATATTTCTCCTGGTTCACACCCATGACAAACATTGGAGCATCAGCAGAGGGGGCAGAAATGACAACTGTTTTGGCTCCGCCCTTCAAGTGCGCTTTGGCTTTCTCTATGGTTGTAAACACGCCAGTAGACTCCACCACAAACTCTGCTCCAGACTCTGACCAAGGGATTTCACCGGGGTCCCGGAGTGCATAGACAAATATGCTCTTGCCATTGACAACCAGTTTTCCATTTTCGGCTTTTACATCTCCCTTGAATCTTCCATGGGTTGAGTCATATTTGAACATGTACACCTGGAAGAGAAGGGGTGGAGGAGGGGAGGGGAAAGGTTACTATGCATCTGTGCAATCCTTTGAAGCTGGATTGTTAAAGCTTGTTTTCAAAACTAACTTCAAATAATTGATATTGAAAAACGAAAACAGACGAGTGCATCGAGTTCATCAGTTTTCGTGTCAAAAGCAATCACAGACCAATTATAATTTATCGTATATCTTGGGTCATAAATTGATAGATACGACAAGAATCATTTATAAGAAACCAACAGCCTTTATTTCGGACCTTTTAATCTGCAGCTCAGTTGCAAATGAACGCAAAAATCGTATGCACTGCACTCTCAAAAATTTCGAAATCTTTTGTTCATGGACAAAAGATGACAATTGTACATTAATTACTTCGCAACGTGTCAGGAGACAAGCGACGTGTCACAGCGCATGTTGGCTTCCTCGTCAAAAATTTTTGGTCTGGGGATTACTTCCATGCAAGAAACAGAAACTAAACAGAATTTTCATTTTATTGTGAGCTAGGGATATAAATATCACGGCTAAACGCTATAGGCAGAAATGCCGGCAAAATGCTTACAAGAGTAGACAAGGGTCGTGGCACTGAAAACTATGTCACACCGACTTCACCAGTAATCTTGAAGCAGAGCTAAACTCTACCAAAAATGTTTTGGATTCACTCATAAGGGCTTTTGTTTATTGAAGAAAACCTATAACATTGAATTTTTAATAACTTGGAGTATGAAAGTACATTGCAGTCAAGTCCAAAACTGAACATGGTTCAAAGTTTTCGATTTTAAACATGGATGGCAGAAGTAAATCTTGTGTGCATGCTAAAACGCAGTCCCTCTGTGCATTGTTTAAATAATTACAGAACTGCAAAGTCATTGTATCGAGTAAATTTTTATTTTGCTTTCAAATCGGATTTTCAAAGTTCCGTGTGGATGAGCATAATGTTCAGTTTTTACTCACCATGTACTCGAGATCAATGAACGGATCATTAATGGCCACAACTTCGATTCCTTTCTTTTCCAAGGCTGCACGGAAAACAAGACGACCAATACGTCCAAACCTATTAAAAAGAAACAAAACACTTTATTCCTCCTAAACCAAAAAGGACCGTCTAAGCAAGCAGCATTTTCATGTGCAAATTTTTAAATGGACGCACCCGTTGATTCCAACTTTCACCATCTTGACAACGTGCCTAGTTCTAAATCCGCGGATAATTCTGCAAGCCAAACCAGAAAATATGTTTAAAATATGGAAACGCTAGGCCTGGACATTACAAAACTGTCAATTAACTAAGAAAACTCAACAGATCTTACAAAACAACAACTGAATTACCACAAACCTGACACTCCGAGCTCCACAGAACTTGTGCAGGCGATCAAGGAAAACTCTGGTATAAAAAGAGCAGTCCTGGGTTTGAAAATGTATGGGCCGTGATTGGTTGAAAACGAACACGTGGTGTGGAGGTTGGGCCGTGCATGAGGCAAGGCACGCACAGAAGAGTTTAAAACAAATCAAAATAATTATCTCAATTATTACCATGTTCCTTGTTTTTCTTTGGCTATTGCTGTCTTTGGAACCATAAAAAGCAATAACTAAACGTGTAAAACGCATTTGTGTTTGGAGAGTTTTATTCTGCAGCAAATAACCGCTTACATTTAATTGATTTTTAGTAATATCTCAGCGCAGCAATCGCTCGACGACGTTTTTATACCATTACAGAAATATAATTATACCATTACAGAAATATAATTATACCATTACAGAAATATAATTTAAAAGCTTTTTGTGTCAGGCAAGTTTCTCGCATTGATTCAGTCCATGTATGACATTTGGTTCATAAAGCCTAGCGTTTCACTGTGTTCCAGTTCCTGGCGCGGCGACTATGCGTGGAAATTTGCTGAGTCACGCAACGCCGCGCCATTTGTTCGCGCTGCGTGAGGCTGGAAGGGGAAGGATACAAAATATTCTTTGCCCTTCCCCTTCCCGCTGCCCCTACCTTTGCGCAATCCCTGAGGTTTTTCATTTCACGTAGAAAGGTTATGGCCGCGTCCTTTCAAAGAACGGAAACCGTTCGGTCACGTCAAGGTGGCTTTTTGCTTCCTCAACTATGCAAAACTATCGGAATGATATTGCGCCGGCACAGGCAGACCAACTTTGACTGGTGCTTTCTTCAGAAGAGCAAAAGAAAACTTGATTGTAACCGTGTGCCACAAGGACGGTAATGTTATCAGTAAAATCTTGATCCCTTAACTTAAACTGTTCGTTTAAGGTCCCCTGATTACCATTCACCAAGGGCCGTGGAGCTGGGGGCAACGACGGCAATGATCAGTTGCTGTTCTTAGTGTTTTACTATTTATTTTTTACATTTAGGTCGTGTTCTATTGGGATCAACCATTTCAACCTAAACCGGTTTTGGATGGATTGGTTGAAAATCCCAATAGAACGTGTTTCAACCTTTTTTGGTTTCAGAACCATTTCAACCTGCATTTGAGCGGGTTGAAATGTGATTGATCTACCAAACCAACCAAAAACGGTTTTTTCCCAATAGAACACAAAATAAACCCAACCAACCAAAAATGGTTGATCCCAATAGAACACGGCCTAATTTTGAGAAACGGATTGTTGTCTTCTGTACAATTCACAATTGCCCCCCCTGAGAAAAAGTGTTCCCTCACTTGAGTCTTTAGTTACACCCCCCCCCCCAAGTAGCTCTGCAGCCTATGTTCAGAAAACTGTTGTTTGCGATGAACTTCACGTCCAAGATTTTTACCGACTGCCCATTCGCAGAGCGTAACAAACCCAAAACAGCTTCGCAACCACGCAACCATGCATGGCTCTGCTATTTTAATATCTTGTACCTTCATACTGAACTTTCCATTTTGCCATTCGTAGATGACCACTTGGGAACTCACAAAGCTTCTAAATGACAGAAGATTTATCGTGTTGATGGTGAATTACTGTGTGTCACGATCACCATTCGTTTGGATGCGTTGAGACACCTTAAACTTCCCAGCTTCCCACCTGAACACAACAGAATCAAGTATGTGGATGAAACCATCGAATCCCGTTTGCAACTGCCACAAAATGGTCGCCATGGATTTAAAATATTTGATGTGAATAGCACCACCTGAGTCAAGTGTCTGATTGAGTATAAAATTGTTTTGGTGTAGCACGTAAACCGGCAACTTTGTATTGTACCTATTGATGTCACGTGCACGGAGGTTGGCAAAAACGACGCGAAGATCTTGTTCTTCACTTCAAACGAGGTCACCACACTGCCCATTGTTGTGTAAAAAGACTGCATTAGCTCAAAGCATGCGGGAATTTCCACAAAGACCAAGCTCTTTTTTAACTCTTATGTGCTGGTGCAAATATTAGTTTTCTGATGAAAGCTTTAACTAGTCAAAATAACTGAAATGATTTGGGTTAACAGTTTAATAGAACAATATAACGGTTCAATTGGACTTAAATAACTCCACAGACCCATATATGGAGTTTGAGAGAGGGGGTAGGGGGTACTTCCGCCCCCCCCCCAACACACACACACACACACACACACACACACACTGAACCCAAATAGGGTTAAATGGATCAAATGAAGAAAACTTACAGTACCAAGTTTCTCTCCTTAATCAAAAGAACAAACAGTACATGTACATTTGTTTTGACAGTATGACAATTGGTCGAGAAATGTCTGAAATTAAGGGAATGAAAGCCGTTCATGGTTCAAAATGAGTCTTTGTTCTTTCCTTTTACGAGTCTCATTACATCTTAGGTGAAGGTCGATTCCGCAGATTTGCGTGTGTTCATGTGAATGGACTGGAAGATTGGTTTAGACAGGTCTGGTTTGTTGTTTTTCTTATCTAATTTACGGCCATGCAGATTCTCCAATGATATGTAAAGTTTATTGCAGAAAGTACAGGTGATGCAATCAATGATATTCGAAGTTGTGCAATCAAAGTGGTTGTTGACTTGACATGAACCTTAAGGTTCTTTGACATGTGTTTTGTATTTCATGAATGGGCAGGTGTTACAGCGCTTGCGAGAACATTTGAAAGTTCCTGGTTCCAGGTCGGAAGGAAGCAAGCTTCTGAGAATTTCGCAAGTTCTTATCGCGTTTTAAAGAAATGAGTGGCAGATTAGGAAAAATCGGCGATGTTTCTGGGTCTAATTGTAGAATTTTGAAGTTTCTTAAGACCGCGTTTCTAGTAACTAAATTGTTGGGGTGGAAAGTAAGTGTGAAAGGAGTTCGTTCATCATTGTTAGAGGCTGATGGTTTCAGGCGGATCGGAGTAAGTGTTTTGGTTATGACGTTGTCAGGATAGCCACGTTCGGAAAAGAAATTGGACATTTCATCGCATTTAGATTTGAAGCCTGAATCATCGTTGCAGAGTCTACGGAGTCTGAGAAATTGCGAGTACGGAATTGCATGAGTCTTTGACGTGAGACGGGTGTGAAGATGATAAACGATTACAAGAACACAGACCATTTGATTGACAGTTCAAAGTGGTCTTTGAATCATAATCTAACGCAAAACTCTCTTCATTATTGTTAATACACTCTCTTTGAAAACGTCACAAAAAACTGAACTTAGTTACAGAGTACAACAGTTCCACGTTGGAAAACACAACATGATTCTGGGGTTTAATAGAGAACATGCATGAGCGTTAGAGTATGAATCGTTTCAATCCTCCTGCAGCCTCAAGAATGAAGCTTCTAGTCTCCCCATTCACACACTTTCACGTAAAAAAAACGATTGAGTTATACAAACAAAAAAAAAATGAAAAAAAAAGATAAAAATTCGGCAGCCGTCTTCGTTGACGTTCCATTCCTCGTTGCTAAAGTTCTTCAATAATGTTGTAGTCCCAAATCCTATACGGTAAATCTCCTGAAAGCCTATTGGATTGTCTTTCGGTAAACATCTAATCAACTTAATCTGGATAGTCAGCCAGAATGTTTTATAACCTATTGACCAACCTACAAACTTTTCAAAAATTTGTGCTGCAAATGAAAACACACAACTGTGGTTTTTCTACTTAGTTTGAATCAATGCTTAATGGCCCCCAAATCACGTCAACGGTTTTTATTTATGCGTTTTATAATTGAAAAAAGCTCGGGTTTTTGCTGGAATTTATTAAACTGAAGATCTATGATGAATATCTTCAAAAACAAAATACAAGTTTCTAAGAACGCCGATTCGATGTAGGTTTATGCATTTCTCATACTTAGCTGGCACTGTGCAGAAATTTGAGTCGGTACGATCAGTAGTATTTATTCAATAATAACTGTTTTAGTCGGGGCAACTTTAAGTTTGTGCAAAAATTGTGATAAGTTGATGCAGACTAATTGTTTCATAATTAGGCTTTCACGAGGATAAATTTCATTTGTGCACGTGAAGCAAGATTTAAACCGAAATGTTAATTTCGATTGTAGGAAACAATAAACAGTATTTTGATACTTTAAAGGCCATCCAACATTACACTTGTTTACAAACTATAAGTTCAAGCGTTTCAATTTTTAATTGCTTTGCAGCTTCATTTGACTATATAGGGTCATTATTTAAGTCATAAATCCAATGGTGTCACATGCTTTACACCTTCATTTGACTATATGGTCATCATCTATAATGCTAACTCTTCAATGGTGTCATATGCTTTACACCTTCACTTGACTATATATGGTCATCACCTAAAATGATAACTCTTCAATGGTGTCACATGCTTTACACCTTCACTTGACTATATATGGTAATCATCTAAAATGATAACTCTTCAATGGTGTCACATGCTTTACACCTTCACTTGACTATATATGGTCATCATCTAAAATGATAACTCTTCAATGGTGTCACATGCTTTACACCTTCACTTGACTATATATGGTAACCATCTAAAATGATAACTCTTCAACGGTGCCACTTGCTTTACACCTTCACTTGACTATATATGGTCATCACCTAAAATGATAACTCCTCAATGGTGTCACATGCTATACACCTTCATTTGACGATATATGGTCATAATCTAAAATGATAACTCTTCAATGGTGTCACATGCTTTACACCTTCACTTGACTATATGTGGTCATAATCTAAAATGATAACTCTTCAATGGTGTCACATGCTTTACACCTTCACTTGACTATATATGGTCATCACCTAAAATGATAACTCTTCAATGGTGTCGCACGCTTTACACCTTCACTTGACTATATATGGTCATCATCTATAATGCTAACTCTTCAATGGTGTCACTTGCTTTACATCTTCATTTGACTAAATAAGGTCGTCATCCAAATGATAACTCTTAAATGCTATCAAATGTTTTACTGCACCATTTGACTTTATATGGTAATCATCTAAGTGACAAAACTTCGATGCTGTCAACTGTTCTACAGTTTCCTAATGATATGCTATTTTTTGTGTTAAGTTGAAGGATATTTTCCTCCCCCTTTAAACATTTTCTTCTCAAACTCTCACATGCTGCTGGTTCTTGTTGCTTACCCTCGCAGTTCAATGTTCAATACAGTTCGATGCTTTACAGCTTCATTTCAGCGATTACAATCTAATCTTAAATAATCACCAGTTTTGCAAGAACTAAGCTTTAGACGTCTTCATTTTTACTTATATTAGTTGTCCAAGGCTTCTCTTTGTATAAGCGATTTATTTATGAAAACGAGAAGACCATCAACTTGCAGAGGAAGCAGTCTTACATCAATCCCAGCACTGGGATGATGTTATTTCAGCAGTTACGAGGCTTCTGAGGACTGGGAAAGATGTGCATGTGCAGGGTATCCGAATCTTGAGAGGAAGTGGTGGACCTTGTAAACGGATGGCGACATTTATCCTTTTCTTCAGAAAATACATCTTCACATTCTTCCCAATATCGTGAAGGTAACTCCAGTAATTCCATGACCTGAGAGAGATGTAATTTACGAACCGTATCTTCAATGGACTGTATCTGACACGAGGAGACCAACGGGCCACCAGCGGCTGTGGCAGCACATCCGTCAGTTGTCATCTTGTCATATTCGGTAACTACCACCAATGGAACAGGTGTATGCTGAAGAAACCTTAGCGGTTTAGATCTGAAATCTTTTCTTGAGACTGTCGATGCGATGTTTGGTTCACTTTCACTTTTGAAATTTGCGATTTTTGGCAAGCTCCCGGGGACGCTCTGTACCGTTGGTAGGTAAGGAAGAGAGAGTGTTTTGCTGACTTTCGGTTTTTGAGTTGGGTTTCCTCTGGGTGTGATAGGGCGAAGCTCTTCCTCGGTGTCGCTAAAGTCATTCAAATCACTGTCTGATTCTACAGATGCCAGCGGGGCAACATCATCAAAACCTGGTCTGGGTGGAGGGATAGGACAGCCCTTCATCCGGATCCTCCTGGCAGATATTAATTTACCGATATCGTCGAAGTTGTCAGCGTTTGGGTATTTTCGAGGTTGGTACTCGCCCATGTCCAATGCCAGCGTAGGAAGGTATTCCTGTAACAAATCAAAGCTCTTTAGTTCCTGAACGTGCTGTTTTAAAAATCAAATCCCGCATTATTATATACACTTAATTAGAGGAAGATAAAAGGTATATAGGCAATAGCATACAAAAATTTGGGGAGATGTCTAGCGTAGTTTTGTTAGAACCGAAAAGAGCGATTCCTTTAAAGTGTTTTACACATTCACGTTGTTGGCGTAGGTAGCACCCCACTACATTTCCTTCCCTCCTACACACACACTAAATAGCATTTGTTTTGCGCAACATTTAACTTAATTTTTTCAAATGCGTCTTACATTTTATGTAACATTACACACTAAATAATCTATTTAGAAATGAAACAAAGAAAATTGAAAGCACCTCGGAATATAAATGTTTTCAATCTTTGTTTCAAAATATTATCACTGTTCTGATTTCTGAAGGAAGATTATTCCATTGCCTGGGCATAGCAGCTAAAAATGCCCTGTCACTCAAGGCAGCGAGGGGAAAGCATTAGGAGAGGTTCATTAATAGACCAGAAATTAAATTAAGCCTTTGATTTGATGGCAATGAGATTGATAATACACTGAAGAGCTACTCTACACCTGGCTTTAAACGTAATGAAAATAACATGTGGCAGGCCCGAGCTGTTCTACCACTTAGTTTAACTGTAACAGTCTGGGACTTTGGTATTGGGAAGCAAATGAAATAATCCGTTGCAAAAATGCCCGTCTACTAATTTTTGCAAAAGCATGGATCAGTTTTTCAATGACTTTTATATCTATGTATTTTATGATTCTATTTATGTTTTGGAGTTGAAAAACGCTGTTTTGCGCAGTTTCGTGACATGTGAGCTCATCGAAATGTGGTTTTTGAATCGCGATATCAGGTTGCACACTGTTCCAGAAGCAGCGACTGTCGATCAACCTGTTGATACGCCGTCGGAAATTATCTTTGTCAATTTCTGCTTCTTTCTGACTAATATGAATTCAGTCTTGCCACAAGTTTTTTCCTTATCATCCAATGTATGAGGTCAGTGATACACGCTTCCTTTGCAGTTTTCGCTGTAACTTTGTTTGGGTTTTGATAATCCTTGAAAAAATAGTAGAGCTGATTGAGTGTTGTCAGCGCAACACTGTAGTTGTGGAAAGTGACGACTGACACTGTGAAACAACTTTCTGGTATAGCTGGTGAACAATAGCGGGCCAAAGCAGCTTCCTCCTCAGGCGCCTCGATTTTCGCGAGCGCGTAGCGCGAGTGACTGGTGACGAGTGCGAAGCGCGAAGCGCGAGGGACCGCGGGAAGGAGAAGGAAAGCGAGTGAGACGCCTGCGAGAAAACGTGTCAATTTCTTGGCAATTTTGTCGTTTTCTTGGGATCCTCATGGATGAGGACAAACGATTTTCTCAAAGCACGAGCCTTGTAAAAACTAAATGTTAGGCCAAACTGTTCTGAGAACGCGTCATCGATCACAACGCGCTGAAACCTGCGACGATCTGAATCAGCCAAGTGCATTTCCAAAAGTTAAACTGAAGATAATTATCAGTAAAAGAACATCACTTGTATCGAAAGCGGCACTTAAACCAAGTAAGTCACTTGTTTGCTATGGGCTTACATTCTGTTCGTGAGACTTGTGGCAGGTGAGTCTACTTGTTAGTAGCAGCAAAACTAGCAGTCGAAGAACCATTCATTTCGAGATTAGTGCGAATGTTAGCATTCTTTCTAACATAGAACCTGTCAAAGTCACTTCCCAGGCTAACAGAGTCTCTGTTAGGGGGACAAACCTGCTCCGTACTATTGTTGCTCGTAAAAGCTATGTAATGCCTTGCAGTTAACCATAAACTCTTTTCATCAAGTGGGAGATACAATTCTTTTGGTATTGAAAATGTCAGCAGAATTGGCTCCAGTTCGCTGCTTCTTCAAATGCACTACTGTTTACGACGTTTTTGGTATATATATCATTATATCCGTTTTTCCATAGCCATTGAAGTTGAGGCCGTTCATTCAGCTTTTTCTCAATGAAGTGAGCACGTTTTTCCAAGAAGACATGTTCATCAAGTTCTTTTAGATGGTTATCAGGAAAATCAGACAATTGTATGTCCTCTTTAAATGCTTGGATGTCAGTGGATTTGATCTTTGTTTGTTGGACGTATTTCACAGTTAAAAATGGCTTTGGGAGTGACAAAGGATTGTTTTGTCAGAGAATTGTGAAGCATAGCAAAGCATGAACTTAGTTGCATGACGACATGTTTCACAGCTAGATATGGCTTTTGCGGAAACGAGGCAATTTTCTGTCCCACATTTGGAAAACATGCCTTGACCTTCTCAGGACTTTATACACCGTCTAACGGCTTTTCAGTGTAATGAGATGTCCGAACTAAAATAGCATTACGTGTTGGAATATCAAACTGTTTTGTTGAATTATTTGGTCGAGGTAGATTGTATATATTATTAAGCATTTTTTCATCGTAATATCTGTTCGTTATTTTTAATCAACACGTGAAAATTAGTTTGGGGGTGAAGCAGGCCCGTAGCCAGGATTTTTGTCGGAGGGGGTGCAAATTTCGTAAACTTGGACTCTTAAAAACCAAATTTATAGGACAAGCACACTTATGGCCGTTTTTTAGTCGTTTCGATTTACGGTACCACCAACTGTTACGATAAACCTATTCGGGCTTCTTCATCGTCTTCTTAAACCTCCAAATGCGGACCTTTTTGGGTCC
>JAOBYE010068563.1:1206-15193 GCA_025403585.1 Parazoanthus swiftii
TGCGCTAGTTTGTTACGGTATGTTATGGTTTGGTATGACCTTATATGGTGGTGTGGTGTTGTGTGGAATCAATGGCAAATGTGGAAGCGGCGAATCTAGATCCAAAGCTGAAAAGGGTCGAAAGCACAAATGTCCAGAAAATGAGTCATCTCGCAAGTAATAATACCGAATATTACAAATCAACTTGAAATCAATTGAATTTCTTTCGGAGTGCGAGTGGTTTAACGCCATAGGAAACAACACCAAGTCTATTTAACATTAAATTAATTTGTGACAGTCTTGTAGAACTTATACTATCACTATTATTTCAAATGCAGTAACTCCAAATAGCTGCATATACTCTCTGTTCTATGTCTTTTCTTCTTTCAGAAAATCATCATTGCAATGACAAACTTGGTTCTTATAAATGCAAACAAAAGAAAGCCGAAGGCAAATGCGCTAAAACAAGATACAAGGAAAAGTATTGTCAGCTTACTTGCGGAGGATGTGTCACAAATACTGGTAAGTGTCATTGTAAGACTGCGCTAGTTTGTTACGGTATGTTATGGTTTGGTATGACCTTATATGGTGGTGTGGTGTTGTGTGGAATCAATGGCATATGTGGTATATGTTAAGGTACGGTCTTTTTATTGGAAAGATACGGTATGTTATATTCCGATAGACTGGTATTATTTATAGTGTACTTTGATAAGACATGAGACAGTACGGTATGGTGTGGTTGATATGATATGAAACGATATAACAATTTGGTACGATATGATTTGGTATGACTCGATGTGATACGATATGATATGATATGTTATGACATGTCATGATTTGACATTATTATGTTATGAAACATGACAAGACGAGACTTAATTCACGTGGCATGATATGGCAAGAAATGGGGTTGTGATGTCTTTTGATGTGGCAAGATGTAGAGTGAAATGATTTGTTCAGCTGTAGGGTTGGCCCATAGCTTAAGGTAGATCATAACATGTAAAATGGTAACCAAATAGTGCCCTCGTGCGAGCGCCGAGGCTGTGGGCCAATAACAGATTTCCACAAAAAGAAAGGTAGCATAAACAACTCAAAATAGATAGGTAATTTTGCCGGCTGCCGGGTATTAGTGGGGGAGAAGCCTATATAATTATGAAGTATTATGATATATTATCCATACACCCTCCTAAATCTTTCCAGGTTTCTCGCAAGTAAAAGGATATTTTAAGGATGGCATCAGCTTCATAATCATCCAATGGAAATATCAGCCGGCAGTGCAGTACTTTAAGGTGCAAATGAGGTAAGACAACTCTGACCAGTGTTAAGGAAAGAAACAATGGTGAAGAGACCCAACAGTAGCAATCGAAATTTGATAAACAGTCATGAAAGAAACAATGACGAAGAGACCCAACAGTAGCAAGTATACTAAACTAAGGGTGGAGGAGAGAATCTTTCCTTTTGATATCAATCTAGTTTTAGCTAAATCCTAAGCTCGTTGACACGAAAACATTCTTGGTATGGCTCTTAACTGTGCTCTTTATTGACACAGCTCGGCGGATGGATATCTTTCAAACATTTTTGAAGTGAGGCAGCTCCTTACCTCAGGTTCAACTTATCAGATGTGCATCAGCAACGAAAACCGAAAAGTATCTTGTTCATCGCTACCAGGCTACAAAAACGGAAAGGTGCAGTTAAAACTGAGATTCAACTACGGTGATCCCATTAGGTACAAAGTCTGGGCCTGTAAAACTATGAAGTCGAGGTCATGTCCAACAACTGATTGGAAGACAATTGTTGCTCCAGGTAATAAATAGTAGGTAGAGGGATATAAAAAAATAGTTATTTATCCGTACTGCACTGTACTTCTAGACTGCGAGCAGTCTCTTTCTGTTACTCGCTCGCTGCTTCGCCGCTCGATTTTCGTGTTTCCTCGACTGATTCTGAGGAACAGAAAGAGACTGCTCGCAGTCTACTGTACTTCAACCCAACCACAACCTTCTGAATCATCTTTGTAGAAATTTTATCGATTTTAAAATAACTTTTTTTCCCTTTATTATTATTGCTAGTCATGGATTGTTGTTACTTTATTACGTAAAAACCTATTTTATATTGTGTTCCCTTACTCACTCAGCAGCTGCTTGTTGGGAACAATGGGGTACTTGGTCAGCATGCGATAGAACATGTGGTGTTGGTTATCAGAAGAGGTATCGCACGATCAAAGATAACAATTGCCCGGGAAACAAAATGGAATTGCGACCGTGCAATCGAGGCGGATGCCCAGGTTGGTGAAATTGATCTGCTTAACCACCCTTT
Organism: Parazoanthus swiftii; assembly: GCA_025403585.1. Lineage (NCBI taxonomy): Eukaryota > Metazoa > Cnidaria > Anthozoa > Zoantharia > Parazoanthidae > Parazoanthus > Parazoanthus swiftii. Next base: position 3,499 of record JAOBYE010068563.1, read on the forward strand.
GCAGATAGTGCTAATCCTTTTCACTATAATCTCCTAAGATTATTTAAACGGCTTAACATCACAGATCGAATCAAATATTTGGTTTTCAATGTACTCTGCTTATGCTTGTATTATCAGTTCATAATTCATATAGGTAAAACAACTTTCTATTATCTGTTTATCGTCCAAACCCCTAACCGATAAACGAGTGGAACTAGTCTTAATTGCGTTATTTAAGGGGACTTTTGTAAAACTTGGTCCAGTCTTCCTCTTCAAAATAATTAAAATTCATACTTTGTTGCCACATTTTGCTCAGTGCGGTTTCCAAAACGAATACGGGAGGCTCCAATTTTTAGTTTGTCGTTTTGTTTTTGGAAGTAAAAAAAATGAAGAACAGAGTTGCAATCAAAACTCATGGAAACAAATTATGGATATGTTACCGTAATATTTTGTCAATAAGCCTCTTTCGTGGTGTGTTGTACTGGGTTGTACAGGCCCGAGGTAGACACATTTTCCGAAGAGTAAACTTTTGCGCATGCCCGAGACGAAATCTAGGAAAAACGAGAGACCGTATTACTTCAAAAAATACCACGGAAGTTTTTTACTCAATTTATAATTCAACAGTAATTGTTCTTCAGAGACAACCAACACTCAACAATTAACGCGCGAGTATGAAGTTTCATTGATCTGTTAACAAAACCAGGATTGTCTTTTAAATGACGTGAGCTTATACAATTGATGGTTTGAATCAGTACTTGATAATGAAAACTGGATAAAGACAGTGACACCAAATTTGATGCTTTTTCGTCAAGTTTTATGACAAAGTCGTTTGCGATCATTTGAAGGTGATACCAGGTGATACCCACAAGTTGAGACGGCACTTTTGTAACCCTACATTTAGACAATTCCAAACGGAGACTCGCTGAAAGACAAGTTTTAATGTGCTATGAAATCGCAATGTATTTCTGCATGAATAACTGAGTTTTTGCCCTTAGATATGTTTTTTTCTGATACCACACAAGTGTTTTTGCCAATTCTTGTGAATATATTGTCAACGGCAACGAAATTATAAGGGGTCCGTCGATGCAATGGGTGGTTTTCTGAGAGTTTAATCGCCTCTTCAAGTGAATACTTTGTTGTTTTAAATATTTCTACCATTCAGTGTATAACCAGTTAGTGTTGAAATAAGCTTCTGAAAATGAAAGATAATACTTTGTTTTTTGTACAACGATTATATTATGACGTCATGATGCCGTCGTGACAGCAAAACTGTCAGTGTAGTTGAACCTGAGGATAATCTGTGAGAAGGCTATTTCAGTGACCATGAGCAAAATAGGCTAAAAAGCTTTCGTTGAAGTCATTATGACGCCATCACCAATTATGACCATTTAATGTACAATTAAGTAGATGGCAAGAAAACCTCTTATATTACTGCGTAGTTTGAAACGAATACAGCCAATAATAACGAAAAGACGGTTGGGGTGAATCGCCCCCCACCCTCACCCCCTCCCGTTTTCCTTACCGCGTCCATCCTTCATAGGGTTAAAGGGTTTCATTATTATTGTCAACAGACAGCAAAGCTTAAAAGAAATCTACGTTCTGCCACAAGTAAGTCCCACTCCCTGCAACGAACACAAATTCAAGCATCCCTCATCCTCATTTTTAAATAGCGCGAAACAAAAAAACCAGGCTAGTCTTGTTAGCACATAATTTAGGAACACGTTTACTTGTTCACGTGTAAATAGTTTCCCCGTTGCTGCCACCAAGTCAAGTTGAAGCAGTCTCAAAGGATGGTGTGAACTTTATTCTGATTCAGTGGAAAGCGGAAGGGACAGTGTCATACTATGCCTTGGAAATCAGGTAACTTTCAGTTGCTGTAAGTAATAGTTTGTCACTCCGTTTATCTTAAGGTTCTTTTTGAAATTGTGTTGCACAGACATCAAGACTGGATCAAAACTGAGCAGACACCTTCCTTAAGTGCCTCCCGTGTCTGAAAAAGCAACTCTCCGAATGTTTTCTTAATTCATACTTTTTTATACGTACGTTTCTTTGATTTATTTATTATACATATAAGTGAAGGCTGTCAACAGGGACCATCGGTCCTTTACTTCACCCCTATCACGCTTTCATTTGTTTTTCATAAAAATATTTATGTACATTGTAAACATATGTTAAAACTTTGACGAACCGGCAAACCTAACTAAATTCAACTCAACTAATGCTAGTTCATGAGGCAGAATTGAGTATACAATTTTAGGTTTTACCCGGGCTAGTCGTGCATGGTTTCGTGTACATATTGCAATACAGCTGGTACTCATGTCGCAGTTTACTGAACGCCAAACTTGTGCAGGCTTCGCTGCTTACCTCAAATTGTGTAGTTATGATAAACCCTTATTTGTCTTGTTTATTTTGCTGGGTTTTCCGGTTGTTTCACTTTTTAATTGCATTAGTCTATTAGGTCTGTAGAATTGTAAAGCGTTGTGCTGTTTCTGTTATTGTTATTAGCATCTTCTTATATTATTCTTCTTCTTTTCTTCTTCTTCTTATTACTATTATTGTTACTAATATTATTATATAAGTATTTTATATATTACTATAAAGAAGGAATGTTATTAATACTAGTTTTACTTTTATTTCATCAATCACACTACACATTTCTCAAGAAATATTTCGGTCGAATACAACAACCTAGCCAAAAGCGTAATGTTGCGTTACACGGCGATTCACTACAGTTCCTCGCGAAATTAACAAACTTGCAGCACGGATCTCTAATCAGCCAATCAAAACGCAACATACAGTTATTGTACTTGCCCAGTTTCTTCAATTTGGACTGCTTCGTTATCCCTCGCTTGTACTACTGCACATGGTTTGTTGTGAGGCTGATTAATTGGAGCTTTTCTGCGTGCTCGACGTTGCAGATAGGGTATCATACAACGGAGAAGCTGTTTCAACTCCTGACGATATTTATCATTGAATGCGAGGAACACTGCAGGATTTAGTGCACTTACAGAATTCATCAAGAACATGGCCAAAAAATGTGTACTACACAATTTAATTGGTTCTTGCACATCGAACAAAAAGTACATAAAACTAACCCCCAATGGAATATAGGCTGCTACATTAACCACAACTACAGTTAGTAGCATGAAAGTTATTTTCCTGTTCTGCTTAACTCGTCTCCGTAGTGCTTGAAAGGTCAGGTGATTCGCTATTCGTGCCTTTTGTCGACGTAAGGATATGACTACAGCCGTGTAGAGAACCGAAATTAAAAACAATGGTACGACAACAAACATGACCAAAAGGGCAGAGTAAAATATCTTCCACTGGTCAGGACGCCATCTATACGTACAGTAAACACGTGTGTCTGGTTCTCGGACAACCTCTTTAGAGTCAAATGCAGTAGAAAACACTATGACAGCCACACACCAAACAATAACTGTGAACAGACGGCGAATTTTTGACCAAACATTTGTTGTTTTTGTTGCACGACAAACGCACTGGAATCTCTCAATTGCCATTGCGGTCATAGTTAAGACAGAAACTACGTGACATGCACCCAAAGCAAACTCTTCAAACTTGCATAAGATAGCTCCAAACAGCCCATCAAACCACAAAAAGCCAACATGGATCAGTCTTACTCGATGTGGTATGCCGAATAGGGTCGTCCCTATATCAGATACACACATGTGTACAACTAATATGTCAATCGTTGACCTAAGATGTTGGTTTCTACGTATAATGTCAATGACTATCACATTCGCAATGAATGAAAGCAGCATTAGCAGCACGTAGGAAGTAGTTTTGATTTCCATACTTGGCGAGCTGTCGGACGCACAGCGTCTAGGATTAACGAACCAATTCACCAAAGTAGGCATTGTAGAGTAGTTTCTCGTACTGTTGTCCATGGCTTAGATTTCAGTGGTTCACATAAATGATAAAACGATTTCTGAAAAATAAGTTTAAACACCAAATCGGTCAACGAAAAATCAAACTCTTTTTTTTGTCTTTTTGTGATTTCACAAACGATGTTTGGCCCAGAACACCTTGGTTAAGTTCCTAAAAATCTGAACTTATGTTAATCGAGGTCTAAAATTTAATTCAAATCCATTAATACTGATTAATCCTGGCTTGGAGCTAAACGGCTGGTTAAATTTAACCCATCCGAAGGTGAATAGATCGTTTTCATGTGAAGACTGAAGTCTTTAAAATTCTAAAATCTGGACTGTAGACAAGATCTTTTGAACTGTTCTTTTAATATTGGTTAGATATGGGCATCTAAAATATTATGTAAGAGTTTAGTTAGAGTATTGTTAAATTTCGAGAGTCTGACTCAGCATTTTTTAAAATATCGTAAAAATTCATATGTTATGCCAAATTCAAAATTCTGTGACCTGGCAAGCCTTCAAAATTGATAACTGAAGTGTTTGTAAGTCAATCCACTCCATTTGTAATGAACAAACGGCATTGTCTGACAAGCATATTTTTAACTGCCATCTTGGTACACCAATACGGCCGCCGCACTCTAATTACAGTAAATATTTTAAATGATATTTGGCTAGTATCTCGGTTACAAAATATTCTTCCGTTCAATCATTTGGTCACTTGTTTACCTTCACCTGCTCTGTATCAGTTCCTTCTCAGACACCTTTTTGTGTGAAAACGATCTATTGCCTTTATCAATAATCGGCCGATTTATCAAACACTCCGCGTTAAAACTGAACTAAAGGTCTGTCATTACTCTGAAACTCGTAACTTGATAAAACATTTAAAACTCTATAAAAAACGTGATATAGTGAGACATAGATCGCATTTTGGAGGTGTTGACGACTAAATCAGACCGCTTTTGTTTTTTTTAAAAAATGTAGTTCGCTTCTCCTGATTTTCAATTTCAGAAACCTAATAAACCACAGTTCGGTCAACTAAAACCTTGGTAAGTATTAGTTTTGGACCAGGGTTAAGTTTATTAAGTCTTAAGATCACTGCCGCCATAAATGTGTCTTTTTATTTCGGTCTAAAGTCTAAAACTTCAAAGCAAATGAAGTGAATCTTGAAGTATCTGCGTTCCAAGTAGGAAGACTTGTTTTGACGTTATTTGGATGAGTTTGATGTTATAAGTATGAAAAATTTAACTGTACAAGTTATCATGAGTTTGAGTCACAAAACAGGAAATTAAATGCTTTTTTGGTGGAGATCGGGAATTTTAAAATGTAGAATTCTCACTTAACTTTCAAAAACTCGGTGATGTAACGTTAAATAACCGGCTCGAAATAAAAAAAAATGTTTCTGAATATAAAACTTGAGAGCAATTTTTTGGAGTTTTGCAAAGAACTTCACATTCTGTTGTAAATAGTCCTGACAATACAGTTTAGTTAACAACTGGGGTAATATATTGCACCTTTTGCATTCCTTCTTTCTAGCTAGGAGTAATCGTACTTTTTGAATAAGCCTTGAAGCAATCGAATGGTGACACACAATCGAATATAAACAAGACGTATATTTTACCTACGGTAGTAAAAAAAACCAAAACAAAATAACTTTAATTTGCCTGTCTTCAACTACATTTCAGACCAAAGTGTTTGCGAAAACATTTTTTACAAGGACGAGCAACAAAATCTATACATATATTAAAACCCACTCGGTTCTTGGAAGTATTTTCTAAAAGACCACATTTACATGAACTTTCATGTACACTACACTTTAAAAAGTAAATCGCGTGTAAAGTTGTCTTCTTATCGACAAATCAGTTAACATGTAATAAAAACATTACATGTAGCGGGTTTTTAATACCAAAAATTTGTTTAAACTGCTACAACCAAAATATTGCTTGAAAAAAAAAAAAGAAAAAAAAAGGATGGCGTTGGAGAAACTTACCTCCCAAAAAATTGAATGCACAGACTTTCGTTGAGTTAGCATTCTACTAAAAACTGAAAAGTTTACATCTGTAATTTTATTGATTTGGTGAAAACATCTGTCTGACAAATAACGTCTTATTGGCTGCGTCACTGACTTTGAAGGGTTATTATGTGACTACATTGGTCTTAAATGACACTCGATAACCCCAGGATGTCCAATAATCCAGCAATTTTTAGAACTTTGAATAACCTGCGTAGTTCCCAGGCTAAAATAATCTGTTTCCTAGTTCCCTTAATAGTACAACATGGTTATGTAATCGTAGACTTTAGTGGCTTAGTGAAAATACCAAACAATTTATAAGTTCTTTATCGTCATGCTAAACCAAACAGTTGGTTGACACATGGTCAAGTTTCAATGAAAATAATTGGCCCCTTCAGTATTTGACCTTTTTTAATCATGTAGCATCTGGTTATTTTCTTGTATCATATAGGATACAAGCCAAGTCTTATCAAGGGATTCAAAGTATTTCGCGACTTCTATCCTTGATGCAAAGCAACCTGTAAAAGTTAATTGAAACAATGTACTGACGGCAAGAGTTTTCCAAATGCAGTTATTTGGCATTGCACAGCAGTGAACAACTAAAGCAAGTCATTGATTTTTGGGATTATGTACGAGCTGTCAAAGCCTTAACATACGCTGTTTGAATCGGCTGTCTGTAGTGTACATAAGTTTGAATACTTTGTGCTTACCAAAAAAAATAATGAATTATTCTAGGGACGCAAGGCTAACAAAGCAAACTTTTTTACAGATATTTTAAATGTTCATTCATCGTTTACTGACGAGCTTTGTAGGCTAATGTATCAAAGTAGTGTTTTCGAAAAATAAAGCAACTTAATTTGTTTAAAGTTATTAAAAATTTAATTCTAAGAAAGAACCAACGTGAAAAATAATTGCAACCTTTTAATTGCTTTTTTGGAAAAGTAAAACGCTTTTTTGAAAACTTTGGTTTGTCGTGTTTTTTCTAAACTTTACCGAAGTTCTAAGAAGCAGTCTTCATTTCACTGACATATATATCAGGTGACATTAATTGGTTTGACAATGAAAACTGTCAACTTTCTTTGAACACTTTTGCGATTTAGACTAACTTAGCCATCGCCAGGTCAGTGAAATATTAGTCAATCTAAACTTCTGGTTCTCGAACAGTTTTACTCTCGTTTCACCTGCATTCGCGGCATCTTTTTTATTTTTCATTTGGATAGCTAAATTTATTCTGCTCGCGCGTTGTTTTCAGACTGATACATACCCGATTATCTACACTCGCGGCATGTATGACATGTAAATGTTCAGCCAAGAAGCTGTCTTAAAACCTGTCTAATCAGTCACAAACAAACCTTAGGTACTATTTAGTCATGTAAAAGATACAGCTGCAATGCTAGCCCGATTTCTTCCATATGAAAGACCACTCGCCTGTGTCACTGCTCAACCGTTGCTTCGAGTTTAGTGAACTGCAGCTCCTCTTGTTATATGACGTTTATCGTCAAACTAGTTCGAAATACATGCTTTAATTCCTGATGATATTTTCAATAGGTTAAAAACACTGCGGGATTTATAGCAGTTGCATATAGCGGTACATGTGTTCGTAACATGTCCATTGCAGAGAACTGTTCTTGTAATCTGACGAGGTCTGTTTTTTCTTTTTTAGCCATCTTTTTCTGGATTATTTTGCTATTCGAAGCTATAAACATATTATATTTACGTTTTATACCAGTTTCAAAAAAGAAACTGTTGCTATATGCTAAACGAAACTATCGAAAGCGCCCAGAACAAAAATTCCTCCTGACAAAATGAAGAATGTAGTGGGGAATCAGTGGAGCTTATATGAATGATCTTCTTTCCAACTTAAATTTTCATTATGCAGGCACTAGAGCAGATATCTTGACAGACATTCAAAATAATCCCAGTATCGGGCTGACACCTTGAAGCGATACCGATTGATGCGCAGGCAAAACAAAATACGAAGATAGACTTGTGATTTTTGGCAACTTCGCGATGCTTTTCTCCGCAGAGGTTTTCGCAATTTCCATGGCATTTAGACTGCTCTGCTACAACTGCCATCTTACATGTTGAGACAATGGATATTTTAGAAGAAAAGTATTGTAATATTATTATGAAACATTTTATTTTGAAATATTATGGCAAGTGAACCGCGCGTTTTATAAAGAAAGTCACGTACGATGTGTTATTTCAATATGTTGTAAATACAGTGTAAAAAATATGAGCAAACCAAGGCAGCGGTGACTTACATCCTTGGGCAAAAGTCTTAACTTGAACAAAATCGACCTCATTTCTAAAGAAGACAAAAATTTAAACAAATCAGTAGCAGAAACTGATTCTAGATGTATCAACCTTTCAAAAAAACATACTTAAACGTATAGATTGTGCGAATATTTTTCCAGATATGTTCAATTGAAGACAAACACCCCGATTATCATCCTGTGTATCCTTGATCAACCACAAAATACTGATACAGTTGAAACTTAATAAATTTTAAAAGTGTTCTGCTCTTGGTCATTTGCTAAGACAAAATGTCGTGACTTTTTTATCACCATTTTTGGTAATAATTTCCTTCGGTTTTGTTCTAGGTCTTCACGCGGAAACTATTCAGTTGTTATTCCCGTACAGAAATTACTCCGTATCTCAAGTTCATCCTACCAAGTCTGCATAAGCAATCGGAACTTTCCTGTTTCGTGCTCATCGCTCAATGGCTATGTAGATGGCAAAACGCAACTAAAACTTGCATTTAAGAACAACGATCAAATAAAGTTTCAAGTCGGTGCATGTAGAACGATAACAGGCAACATTTGCGCCTTTACAAGATGGTTTACATATGGTGAGTTAAACTAACTGATCAGTTTGGAAAATATTTTTGTATGTATAATGCAGTATTTGTACATGTTAACGTTTGTAATAATATAATAATACGGTATTTGCTCACGCCAATTGTCTCGATTTTAGCCGATTAACGTTACTCCACTGGAAATTTTGTTGGGTAAGCAACCGTAAATAACAGTAACCAAGGGAATGCATCTGGAAAAAAGTGATATACTTCAGAAAAAAATCGAGAATAACTGCGAATTACACACTTTATAGAATTGTAATCAGTGTCAGAGTTGCCGGAGCTGGACTTTTTAGAGTTAATGACGTTCGTTGGGAGTATCAAAATATGTAATAATACATCTGGCTGTCATGAACGACTAGAGTGGTGTCAGTTTATATCAAGTCGGGGCTTCACACTTACCCAGCCCAGGTTATGTCTCAACATACACAGTTCTACTTTCCATGAACACTAACATGCTCGATGCCTTAATCTTGGACTACACGAATAACACTCTCAACAGCAAGCACTCCCTCATTGTTGACATCAGCAATCAGTCTAATTGGATAGAACCTCTGGAGAGGGCGTTGAAATTTATCTGTTCCCTTTCTTGGCTTGACTGTCACAGCTGTATTTGTAACCAGTCCATCTTTTCCAGGATTCGGGCAGTCAACCTTGCCCAATTTCCACGACTGTTATGGAATCTTCTTCACGAAGTGTCCTTGTATATTTTATCAGTATGAGTTAGACCTAGGGTTCACACGGTGGTGTTCACGAAGCTCATTAATATACTCTGACTACCAACGATTTTAGAAATAATAATGCAGAAACTAAGCTCTTCGTGTCAGAGTCGCAAATTCAGCTTGCTCGTCTCTCTCAGCAGTGTTTATTGGCGTTGTCAGAATCCTTATGCCAATCTGATGCTCGAATGTGAAGGTTTATGCTGACTCCCCTAGAATCGAAACTTGACACGGTCAAATCAAGCAACTCCAAATGCAGACCACTACTTGATTCACAGGTAAACAGTGTAATGTATGCCTTGTGCATTTCGGGTGAGTCAGAATAGATGCCCTTTGGATACGGAGGACCAGCAAAATCGACTCCAACACATCTAGCATTTGGGGTGGTGGAGGAACTCGGAAGTTCCCTTCTTCAATTTCCTTGCATGACGCACATTCGGAAACGACAGACAACTTGTCTACCCCTCGGGATCCAGAACTGGGTTCGCAACTCAGTTTGAATGTCTCTTACCCGATCGTGCAAATCATAATAGGCGGGTAAAATGTGAGTTCTTTGGCATAAGAAAGATAATTTTCATGTCATTGGGAAGTGAGGTATACGCCCAACACGTTGAAGAATACCCTTTTCTTTGGTAAAGAGTGACTTGTACTGGTTGGAACCTACAATCCTAAAGGATTGGCCTTTGTGCTCCTATACCACCTATCTGTAGCCTCGTTATCAATTCTTCCTGAAATCTCGAAAGACTGCTTCGATGTCATTAAACGTTTGCTTGAGATTCTCAAGAAATCTGAGTACTTACCGCTGAACATCATTGTAATTCACACTGGGAATAATTGACTCAAGAAATAGTTTTACACTGTCACCTGTTTTTGTGATCAGAGCGGTTGCTTTTAATTCAGTAGGTAAGTCCTTTTTGACTTTTACTTTTTCAAGTCTAGGTCATTGTGACTGGTCACTCTGCAGACGCTCAGGTCTTGGCCACCACAGCGTCTTGCCAACCAGCTTGGATGCCACAGCATCCCGTGACACAAAATCAGCAGGGTTTGATTCAACTGGACATTATTTCCAGTTTTCGGTTTCACATGTCGTTGAACCTCAAGAACATGATTTTAGATGAACTGCTTGAATTCCTTGATTATGCTCAAGAGCATAAATGAGGAATAGTCTCAGTTTTAGTTATTTGAGGACACGAGCTTGGTCAGCTCATTTCCAGACTTAGATTTCACACACAGGTACACGACCGTTCGATATGCTACCTCCAACGCATCAGAAAATCCTTGGGCTTGAATGCTGCTTGAATCTTTTTTTCACTCAAGTTAGTGATCAGTGGGTGACAAAACACCGCCGTAGTACGCAGGATGTCCTACTGATAGGGCTCTAGTGGGGTAGTGATTCAAACTCAAACGTGAGCAGTGTCTATCTTAGAGGCCCATCCATGACCAAGAACCTTAACTCCTACTATGGACTGGGAAGCTGAGTTGCCAAACATAGATGTTGAATATGTTTGATCGTCTTACTGTAAATTAGATTTCACAGCTAATTGAATGACCGGCGATGGAGTACAGAAAACTCTTAGAATTACCCGGGAGTTGCAAACTTCAATTCGGGTTCAAAACTTGATCCACATTGGTTGGAAAACCTAAACGTCGAGGTATTTTTTTTGTGGAGCCAGGTCATACGTCAATCGACTGGATCACTTTCGCTAGTACCAGTGGAACTTATTGATTTTTTAAACATGCCGAGGGCATTTTGACTTTTATTTTCAAAACAACAGCTGTTCACAAAGATCTTTTTTTATAGGAAAAATTTCAACGCTTCCATAAAACTTGTTCAAAGGGATAACCTTGCACTGATATCATTGTAAAAAACACAGCTGTATTTTTCTATATCTGATGATGGAGTTTGATGTCCGCGTAAGTACATTACGTTTATGTCAAAAATAACTTTTAATTTTTTTTTCTTTCAGCACCGCTGTTTGCTCCGACGTATATAGAAGCAAAATCGCGCGAGGAAACCAACTTTATAGTAATTTCGTGGTCACCTCAGATTGGAGTGAAATATTACGCCGTTAGCATTAGGTAATGAGCAGTTTCAAATAAGCCTCTGCGTTTTTTATTGTGGTATGATTTTATATTTCTGAACTTATTGGGTTGGGTGTGATTACTTTGATTATTATTGGTATAAATTTTGCTGGTGTGTGGGCAATCTTAAACTGATGTTTTATATCATTAATCCATACTGCAGATC
>JAOBYE010068674.1:0-21016 GCA_025403585.1 Parazoanthus swiftii
TTTTCCCCACCCCCCCCCCCCCCCCCGGGTTAAACTGCTAGTGAAAATAGCTTGGTCGTCCGAGGGTAAAAAAATGGATAAACTTTGTGGAATGGAGAAAAATATGTTCGAATAATAACTGTAACATTTCGTGAGTGACATATGGAACCCTCTGGTAAAAATATCTGTGCATGTTTAATCCAACATAAAACTCTCTTGTATCAGTTTGTTTGAAAGCGTTGTGGAGTTTACACCGCGGAAAATTTAACTTGGCTTGTAAAACAGGAGAATGAAAACAAGTGGAATTTTGACCATGCCAGAGCGGTTTTAAAGCTTTACATTTGGTAAAAGTTTTGTTTTCTTAGATTTACAAATGACGTAATACAATAAAATTTATCTTAGGGACAAGCAGACGCAAAAGTATAAGACTGATTGCTTTCTGTTTTTGATATCTTAATTCGAAGACTTAATCTGATTTGACCGACGTATAGTGTATCATAGTTTTGTCGTTCAGGAAAGCTGTCATTTCTGCAGGGGAAGGGCCGATGCTGTAACAACTTCTGAATTTTAGACTGTTTCCTAATTGTTTTAGAAATTAGAAGATAATTATTGAATGATGTTTCATTATCTGTTTGGAATGGCAGAAAATGTCAGCAGAGGAGGGGCTAACGGAATGGATTCACCCAGAAAGGAAGCAAGAGATAACACAAAAGAAGACGAAAAGAGAAAGCAAAAATAAAAACGGTAGTATACAACTCCAGATTTGTTGAATGCTGAAGTGGCAAGGGTTTATGAAGGCCTTTTTTTAGTTAAGTGGCTGTTATGAAAACGGATCACAAAGTTTTTATCTTCTTCGTTTCAGACGAGAAAGATTCCAAACCGTCGTTCACACAAATAGCACAATGGCGAGGCGTGCTTGAGAGAATGGCTTGCTTTATTCGTTTGATAGACTTCCTTGTGATGGAGTTGTTACGTAGACTTGTTCAAGTCAGCACCAGAACACTTTTGGCCCAGGCGAAAGCTTCGTCTGTCCTTGGTCCTCCAGTAAAACTTGGCCTTATGGAAATCGAAAGCATCGATCCAGCACGAAAAGATGGAATTGAATCCATTCTGAAGAATACAGAACACGGTGTAGAGGAAACTGCTGTGGCTTTGTTGAAAGTACAACTTGTACTGAATGTTCAAGAACAACCCGAGATCCCTAAGCCTACACCAGGTAGGCAACTGCTCCTTGGTTTTGTAGTGGCTTTGACCTACGTCGGGTCAGGGAAAGTTACTTTTCAAAGTCACGGAAGTTTGATTTGGATCAAGGAAAACCAATTCCTTCTTTTTCTAGTCAGTGAAATGTCGGGAAAATTTGTGCTCAGACGTGAACAAAATTGTAATTTTCCAATGACCTTTAAAAAGTATTGGCTTGCCTTTTATCAAGAGTAAAACCAGGTGTATAGGCTCATATTTGTGGTGGGGACCTGCAAGTTAAAAGGAACTTACTTTGAGTACAGATCAGCGAAAAATACTATTTAGACAGTAAAAAGTCGGGAAAGTAAAAGAATAAAGTTTTTTGAGTGAGTTGGGACTCTCTACATTTGGGTATGGGCTTGTTGTCTTAAATACGAAGGAGTTGCTTGTTTAGAAGTCTAGCAAGGTCAAAATGAGATGATGTACACTGACACTTTCCAGATGTCCGTTAATTTTTTTAGCATCTTGAAAATGAGTTTTGGAAGTTTCAAATTCTATTTTATCACATTTTTATTGATATTAAGGCGATTTGCAATAATGACCTGATTTAGTGCATTATTTAGTAAATATATACTTCGAAAACCATGTTAGCAGCGTTACAACCATTTAGAACACAAACATTAATGTTAAGTAAATTCAAATACCCTCTTCCGTTTTCATTTGCTGGCAAGAATACTGCAAGCATAACTGATATAACCGTATGTTCTAGAGAAGACATTGACCACCTCTACATGAAATTTTAGCTCCAAAGAAAAGCGTGACTTTCAGTATGACACCAGCGACAGATGTGAAAGGGTCAGTGGAAAATGGCGAACCAGAGGAATCGTTAGTTGGAACTCCCCAAGTAACGTCTTATGCGGATGAGTCATCATTAGGATCCACTGAACCTGTTGGTCCATCCTCTATGAAGTCACCATCTAGTGCCTCACCTGTTCATGCCCAGTCACAAATCTGTCTGAATCCAACAGAAGAAGTAAGTAAAATGCCCCTTTTGATCTTCACCTTCAGACGGATTAATATAATATTATGACAAAGTTTTACATAAATAAGTACAATCCCTGACCCGACCATAACCATAACACTAAAACCCTAGCCCTAACCCATATATTGTATTTCGTACATTCCTGTTGTCGTCACCTTTAACATATACTTTTGCATAACATTATTGATGCTGTGCTTCGTTTTGTTCGTCGTCGAATCTTTTATAGGGTGAGGAATCCAATAACCTTCCTAAACTATAAACTAAACTAAACTGAACTGAACTAAACTAAACTAAGAGTCCGATTTGGACGATACTTAGTGAACCAGTCCTTTGTTTTTCATTCAAACATTTTATAGACTATATAGACTCAGAATATACAGTATATAAGTCTAACCCTTGAAACAATTTAGCCTGCGTTGGAGGGATTTAATCCAAGTTAGGTACTCAAATAAAAGTAGGTTAGAACCTTTTCATATACTTTGTAACAGACATTTAACACCAAGGGAAAATAGTCTCGTGAGTTTCTAATTTATAGTGTAGAATGAAGAAGTTAATATAACATTCCATGCATTCCACTGCTGCCGTATTTTATCATCCGTACTACTGCTGGGATGTAAATTTGACGGGTTGAATTATAATGTTTGCAAGTCAGATACAAACATTTTCTACTTGTCTAAATACTGCGTGCTGCTGTCAAATGTCCGTTTTTATAATTAAAAAAAACGTTGGTTCTTGATGATAGTTAGAAGTGTTCGTATTTGTAGTTTCAAATTCCAAAAATATTTCCATTTGGTTGTCAACAATGTGACAAAATAATTTCTTTCTTGAAGCAGTTATTTCTATTTTGAGTGTTGGTTTTTTAAACCAACAATCGACGTATTCGATTGCTGATTTACGGTCGTCAGACAATGAATTTAGATCAGTTCGGCTGTCATTTTGATGACTCTATGTTAACTCCTACGCAGACAGCTCTAAAGTGAAAACATGATGAAGCAGATAGGGTGAATGATGGCTATTGTAGGTTAATGTATGGTTAATGAGGGTGAAGATTAACCATACATTAGCTTACAATAGCCATCATTCACCCTATCTGCTTCATCATAATTTCACTTTAGAGTTGTCTGCGGAGGAGGCTACCTCTATGTAATTAAGTTTACATTGATGGTCTCAGTTTACCACTGCTTCGGTACCCCAACGTTTCTTGCATTTTTAGGCACTGACAATTCTTTTGCCGTTCTAATTTTAGGAGTTTGAATCTACAATCCTGAGTATTATATATGGATTTGAACAAGCGGTTACTTCCTTCAAGAGCCTGGTAAAGGATCCCCAGTTGGCAGTGTACGTCAACCCTCCATCGTCAGATACTGTGTACACCCTGTCCAGAGATGCGGAGCTTGAAGCCAAAGCCAAGAAGATTCCGTGGCCAGATACGTATTTACTGTTCAGTGAAGATGAAAAGTACCAGTCAGACGTTAAAGACACCGTGTTGCAAATCAGGGATGAAGCAAACAGAGTTATTGCTTTTTCTAAAGTAAGTGACTTTTAACATTCTAGGTGCCGGTGACTGCTAGTTGTTACAGGGGCACATTAATGGGTGCATCTGTGAGCGATGTTTCGCATTTTACCCCTTTAAACGTACAGCCATAACAAGAACGTAACAAGGAGAGGGGGTAATTTTACTGCTTGCCTGAAACACTCCAAAAATGATCAATATCATGTATTGACTGAGGTTGCGTTCAATCCGCAGTTGGAATACATGGCTAACAACTTCGATCTATTTGATCGACAAGTGCTTTTTGTTCAGGAGGAAATGAAATAGTACTCAGAATACTTGTATCGCCAGTTTTCCCTATGTAGTAACGTCGTAAATTAAGAAGTGTACAAAACAGTAATAGAAGACAATCATACGAGACTTTAGACAAGATGTACTGATCACCAAAAAGTACTGAAAACTTTCACCGAAGCCGGTTTAAAGTATTTGAATGAAGACCACTGGCACTGCTTCTTTTGGCTTGTGGCGACTAGTCTTAAAATACTGAAACATTGGAATAGTACAATGCCTACAACCAGAGTTTTACAGCATCGTTTCCTTTTTTCTTTTTCAGAAATTCGACAGGTTCTGTGTGATGGTGGACAAAGCCAAGAAAGTAGATGTTGACATATCCATAAACGAGCGAGAATGGAACACGGAAGAGTTCTACGCTGTTCTAAACGTTCACACAGAGCAGGTCTATATATTTTCATCTATTTTTTCTCGTTAAGCGTCAACTGGAATCTGTATAGGAGTTTTCGTTTGTTTCTGATGCAAATGCTTGATAGTAATTTTTATATTCCTTTGAAGGTTCTTGAAATGAGGGAGATGACATTATCAAAGCGCGTCGGGCTGTTTAACGTTGACTGCAGTGAATTCCAATCGTCATGTCTGCCATATCCCGAGAAGGTGCTCCATGGTGTTGCAAGACATTTGCCTGTTATAGCTGCCAAACGCAATGACGCATTGCTCAACGTCGTAAAGGTATGTTTGTTTTGGTTGTCAGAAGGAAATTTATTTTCGAACTAAATCAACAGCTTCTTGTTACATGAGTTGAGTTTTGATTAATCGCCGAATATGGCATTGTTACATTTATGTTGCGGCTTTTCGTCAACACTTCGATGTCTAGAAATATCAAGCCAAATAGTTTGAAAACGCTGTTGCCGATGGTCTTCTACCATCCACTTATATAGACCACTTTCATAAAACGCCCCAGTGGCCATGAACAAAAACTTGGATTCGAGGCCAGTAGGGTCAAAATACAGCAAATGTATGAGAACTCGGAACTTAACCTCGACTTGAAGTTATTGTTTTTGGTCTTGGAGCAAATTATGAAAGTAGTGTATGGTCTTAGTACGTTGTAACTTTTCATGATATATATGGTAATATCTGTATCGTTTAGTTAAATCATTGTAGGGAGCAATAGCGATCCAATGTAATATAACTTATTAATACAGTGGTGGTCTTACATCAACTTAACTACACATGTGTCATATCACTGACTTTTCGGCTGGGCCCGGTTGTACGAAGAGTGAATGACTGTATCCAGTGGATAAATCCCTATCCAACGGATAAAATTGGGGCGTTCTTGAAATTGATGATTGGATAACGAGCAAATTTCATCCACTGAAAAGGGACTTATCCGCTGGATAAAGTTATTCACTCTTCGTACAACCGGGCCCAGGTGGTAAGGTATCAGTGTTCAGTGGGGGGAGATGACAGACCTCCGTCATAAAAACACTAGACGATTCATATATACATGTACTATCTCAACAAACGCCATTGTTAATTATTTACATATGATCAATACAGTTACTAATTGTAGTAAACGACTGAATCGATCTGATTTTGGATTTTAACCTTAAAGTGGAAAAAAAGGTCCTAAAATCCTAAATATGATAGGTACCGTTTCGTCCTAAATCCATTAATGCCTTAGTTTAGGATGACACTATGTTCTTGGTTGCTTTTTACAGCATGCATCAAGAAAGCTAGACAAGACTCCTGAAAGTGTTGAAGCGTTTGTTGAACATTTGGTGTTCTTGCATCGGATGGGGAATGAGATTTCAGCCCTGGAAAGAGAGTATAACATTGTGACAAGGATGTACAGTATAGCCAGGAACTTTGATGTGCCCATCACCGCGGAAGAACTTGCTTTGTATCAGACCCTTATGCCAAGTTTTCAGCATCTCAAGGTATTTGGTTAACCGGAATTAAAACAAGTTTCCAAAACGGTTACATTCAAACTTGTCTTAGCATTTACCGCTACTTTAGTGTGTTTGTATTTCAGTGCAAAGTTTTAAATGCTAAGTTCATAATTTGTTTTTATAAATGTAGTCTGTTGTTCGATCCTTATATATTCTTATATAAAAATGTCGCATACCTAAAGTTACCCATATCTAATAAGCCTTTGGCTTCTTCTGGGTAACCTTGCCACCTTCCGCTGTATTTTATTCTTGTTATGTAAGCTCTACTCGATTGGCAAAATAAGAATGAATGAATGCTTTTGTAGTTTTTGCTTCTTTTAAGTAGATCAAGGTTTCTAAATAAATAAATAGATAGATAGTTTTTCTAGGGAAGGTCAAAAGTTGTTGTACTATTGAAAATAAATACGATTCTCTAGTAATACAAAGGCCACTCCCTCACTACTAAGTGTGCCAGTTAAATTTTTTAAGCCAAATATGAAGTTTGACCGTCCGCCATTAGTTTCTCATTTTCAAAAATTCGGCGAAACAAGAAATACATTTAACGTCACGTCATTTGCTCACCTCGGGAAAATCAAAACACATGGAGGTGTATGTAAATTTATAAATGCCACATTAAATACACAGCTGTTGTTGATCTCTAAATGATCAAAGAAGGTCGAACTCAACTCTGTAAGAAGCTGTACATATAGAATTCACCTCCAATCCCTACCACAAACTCCACAACTTCATACCACTGTAAACACTACTTCTTACTATACTTTACTCGTTCAATTTTTTCTAGTCAACTATCCTTTACAGTGAAGCAAAGAAAGATGAGCACATCATGTTGTTTAGTCGCCAGTTGGACGAGCTCATCAGCTCTGTCCGTCGCGATCTAGTGACCATAAAGAACAAAGTACGATCACCCAACCTTCTGGATTCAGACAACATTCCGCAAGTGGCTTCAGAGAAGATCAAATTCTTGGCAGAAGAACTAGAGGGACTGTCACGAAAGACTCGGAATTATGCAACCTATCAGGAGCGCTTTGGCAGCTCCATGTCCACTGCAGTGCAGAGAAAAACTCTAGCCCAGTAAGTGAAAACCTAAATCATGACGCCTAGCATTGGTGGATACCACACCACAGCTTAGTGGTGGAGACCGTATGAATAATACGTCCCACTGGCCATGAACAAAACTTTGAGTGGAGGCTGGTAAGGCAGAAAAACAGCAAATGTATGAGAACTTGGAAACTAACCTCGACTTGAAGTTATTGTTTATGGCTACATGGGCGGTTATGCATACGGTCTGTGCAGTTATTTCTTTCCAACATTTTGCTACCATGCTTAGATAGAACTCTGTCTTATAGTCTCGGTATTTTTAACTTGGTGTATTCGCAATGTTTTCAGAATTTATATTCTTCTTACCTGTCAGAGATTGTTCCTTCTTCGTAAAAGGGAAAACAAGCGTTTGTGCAAGAGTTTTTACAGCTTTTTCAATTAACCGTTTTCGTAACATTATGTGTTGTTCTCTAGTTTCTAGTTCTCAAAAGTATTCTTTTTCGACTCAGTTTAAAACAGATAAAAGACCCTTTATTTGTGATAGATAATTACAGCTACAACTATTGTTACTATTTTCATTATCATTACTTCATCACCATCGTCTTCATCATCATAATTATTGAATCATTTACAGGGGCGCGCTTTCGGCCACGTCAGAACACACCTCGCCTCAAGCTGCCTCATTGCAAGCCGAGGTTACAGAAGTAGAGAGGGACCTGGTACTGAGGCGTTTGCTGTGGGATTCCCTTCACGAATGGCAGGGTCTGGTTGACCAATGGGAGGCCACGGCCTTTGAAGCGCTAAACATTGAAGAAATGCAGAAAGATGTTACAAGGTTCATCCAGACTGTCTATTTACTCGAAAAAGGTTTGTTAACACCAACGGCCGGCCTGTTTAAAGTGGGCTTGCGCTACCTCAAGATTAAATTTTAACTTTCATTTGTGTTTACTTCAGTTCTTCATAAACTGATTCGGGTTTACGCAGTAAATAAATCATTTTTACCATCGTTTTATTGCTGTGTCCTATCTTCTAGCTGGCCAGCCAAGCAGGCCCAGGTGTTACTGTGCGCAATGACAAAACCTGTCCTTGCACAATATACTTATGGTGTATAATGAACTTCAGACATTTTTTAACGAACGTTGGTACGGCAAAAACAAACTTATAACAGTAAATTACCAGTTAGCAAACTTCATTGGGTTGTTTTAGCTCGATTACATCATACTCGTCATGTTAAGTCAAAAACAGTATCAGATATAGAAAACCCGTTTGGCGATAAAAAAGTATGCAAATAGATATATCTAATCATATTTATTAAGTAACATAGGGTAATTCTCTTTGTTTAGAATCCTTAGTCTTTGAAAGATAAACTCTAAATAGTACTTTGTTATCATTATCAATGTCATTTCCCATTTCTTTATCGTAATCTTCATATCCAGTTACTTTTCAAAAGTGTCAAAGTCAGAGGTGCTGCTGGCTTAGGTGTTTCTGTGACTTCCCGCCACTCCAGTCTAGTGAGAAAGCAATTGCCTTTTTTACTTGCAAGTGGTTGGTATACTTGTGTTTCTCTTTGAAGCTGTAAAGCCCTGGCCAAACCGAGATGCAAATCGATGCAACCCAATGCAAGTTTTATACTTGCGTTCAACTTGCGTTTCGTTTGGCCACCAACTCGCATGAACTTGCGCTGACCTGCATCGTCTTTGAGCGGGCTGAACGCAAGTCAATGCAAGTTCTTCATCAGTGGCCAAACAAAGCGCAAGTTTAACACAAGTTTGACGGTCAAAACTTGCACTGACTTGCAAAGACTTGCATCTACGTTTGATTTAACAGTAAATCGTTTACTATTAACTAACGTCAGTTTTGGCTGCTCATCAGGGCTTCCGCCAAACAAAGTTGTTCCCCGATTGAAGCAGAAAGTGACAAGTTTCAAACAAGGTGTTCCTGTTATCACGAGCCTCCGAAATCCGTCGCTCAGGCTGCGTCACTGGGAGGCCATCCAGAATTTAATTGGCACTCGTATTGTGAGGGACAAGTACTTCACCCTTGGTAATCTGTTGCAACTCAAGGTAAATGCGCTCACGTTTCGTCTTCTCATCTTTCTGAACACGGGTAGAAACTCTTTGCTCGTGGATGATCTTGCTCACCGAGTATTAAGGAACGTTCTACATTCTGCTGCTTGTAACTGTTTCCTTTTATAAAACCAATTACAATTTTTATACCTTTTCCCTGGGGCCCGCGTGCTCCTCGGTGTTTGCTGCATGCAACCAGGTGCTTTCTCGATCGGTGGTCAGTTTCGCCACGGAGTTTTCTAGAATTCATATTTATAGAGAAATAAGGGACATTGTACTGCCCTGTTTCACACCTGTCATCTTTAACTTCCAAGTCTGATATTGCAGTAACCTTGTTAATAGAGCGAAATGAACTGTATTGAAGAGTTTTGCTGGCGCGACATCGGATTTTAAACTTGTAGAGAGAGCCATTGTTAACTTACATTGAAAGGCTCCAAAACGTTTTAGAATAACAGAACTTTAATAAGTCAAATGTGATCTGATGTTACTGTACGGCGCTTTTTTGTTATAATTATTCAAGAAGCAGATCCTTTATTTGATTTTATGATGGTTGGTAATTGCTAAACAACTCTTCATCAGTTCATGACTAACTGTCGGGGTTACGATATACTTACAGGTGTTCCAACACAAAGAGAAAATAGCTGACATCTCCGCCCAAGCAAGTAACGAGGCAACTCTCGAACAGATGTTACAGAAGGTACATAAGAAGGCCTTTCCTGAACTAACGTAATGAGTTTCCACATTACAACGTGATTTGCTGACTTTTTCACAAGCTTGTCAATTGAGTAAGAAATATTATACCAACATTAAAAGCCGCTTTGTTTAGAAGCCCGAATATTAGTTTTAGTCGTAGGGATTCTGAGTGGCGTTATAATCAGGTGAGAGACAAAAATTTCTTATAATTCCGGTTTTCATTACATGACGAAAGGCCATTATTTCATGATTTACACGCTATGATTTGTCTTTGTATAACCAATCAGAGCTCAGTATCTAATCACAAAAATGGGCCGGATTCACAAAATTCCGTTGCAGTCCAGCAGATCTGTCGAATCGGACCCATTTCCAGCCGTATTTCGTACATATTCTAAACACGAATGGGGCCGACAAATCACAGTGCGAAAACCCGCTTTAGATTTACACTTAAGTTTTCCGATGTTGATGTTGCGATGAGAATGGGGGGGGGGGAGGAGATGGGAGTTACATCCGGGTGACGTTTAAGTAGAAATTTTTATGTTAGTATCGGAAAACAGTTGGCTTATAATCGTAAGGGATGTATAGATGTTATTTGACGGTGTTTGTTTCAGTAAGGTAACCAATGTCTGGATCCGTTTCTGTGGCAGGTCATGGACTACTGGAACCATACCGACTTTCAGCTGAAGGCGCACACCAACCGGGATGTGGCAGTTATCATTGGTGCAGATGACATCATCTCTGCTTTGGAGGAGAGCCAGGTTACCTTGGGGAATATCAGGGGATCACGCTTTGTGATACCTATTAAGGTACCCTAATTGTTGTTGAGTAACTTTGTAACACCCAATAAGATATCCTATTTATTGTCTAGTAACTTCGTGACACCCAATGGGGTACCCTAGTTATTGTTTAGGAACTTTGTGACATTGAGATACCCTAATCGCTGTCCAGTAACTTAGTGACACCCGTTTAGGTTCCCCTACTTTTTTGTTTAGGAACTTTGTGACACTCGTTATGTTACCCCACTTATTGCCAGGTAACTTTGTGACACCCATTAAGATTTAAGGTACCCTAGTACTCACGCAACTTTGTGACATCCGTTCAGGTTCCCCTACCTTTTGTTTAGTAACCTTGTGACCCTCTTTAATTAAGTTACCCCACTTATTGTCAAGAAACGTTGTGACATCCAATATATTAGGTACCAATCCTAATGTCTAATAACATTGTGAAGTACATCAAGGTAATCTACTTATTACAAGTTTAGCAACTTTGCGACACCCATTAGTGTACCCTGCCTTTTGTCTAGTAACTTTGTGAAGTCCATTAAGATACCCTATTTATTTTTTAGTAAGTTTGTGACTTTGCATTGTTATCCTTTTTGCACAGGCTGTAGTTGAAGACTGGGACAGGAAACTAACCCTGTTTTCTCGCACAATTGATGAATGGCTTTTGTGTCAGCGGAACTGGTTGTACTTGGAAACGATATTTTCGGCAGCGGATATACAAAGGTATTTCTGCTCGAGATTCTGTTCACGTTATAAACATCTAAATGTCTGCTGAAAATTTCTTGTAATTGGCACTTCTCATTGTTTGCGTGTTAAGATCTGTCGTTGTTCAACTATTTGTTTTCCTTTTTACTGTTTACGTTCAAAGTTGATTTTTGCTATAAAAAGTACAGATTTGCAATATATGTACTCTCGCTAAGTTCTAACATCTTCATGCGGGAGTTGCATTAAAATCTCTGCAAAACCTCATACACTTCCAAACCCAACTGTCTTGTTCTCCAACAAAGTTAAGTTTGTAGAAACAGGCATTTTCAAGTGATAGGATGCTGTACATGTATCACAGATGTTTTTCGGACTGATTTGGTTGAATGTAAAACCAATAATTTCAAAATATCTAAAAGTTAGTTACAGATTTTTAACACGCGACTTGATAAATCTGTAGAATACAAGGAATCCCTTTATCAGTTCATTTTTGTTACCGTGCCTAGTGTACAGATTGAAGACTTTTTCTATATTTTAACACTCACCTTAATCAGGAGGGTTGACTTGTTTTTCAAATCATAAACACGAAAGATGACTCAAAGGATTCGAAAAACACAAACTCATCGAATAGCTCCGTAATTTTTGAAAACCTACTCACACAATCTCTGGACTTCACAAAGCAGTTCACCGATATCTCCAGCTAAGAAGTTCGAAAATGGCCCCCTATTTAACAAAGAAATCCCCTGGTGACATTTTTTATTCCGTTTCTAATAGTTTTAGCCGCTTTTGCAAGTTTTAATCGTTTCACCCTTTTGATAGTATAAAAGGTATACGCAAAAGTCTAAATATGTATGAATGTAAAGAATTTATGGACCATAATTATATTTGTGAATGTAAAACTAATCAGTGAAGTCAGTGCTTATGATATTATGAATGTTTATTTATCTGCACGTTATAGCATCTTGATTTTATTCTATCCTATACACATTTAGTTTTTATAGCTCTATTACATACGCACTTTTGAAAGAGCTGGAAAACCCACACATATTTTGCCACGCTCCTTTATTCCAGGCAGTTACCAAACGAGGCTCGGTTATTCAGCCAGGTAGACAAAACTTGGAAGGACATAATGAGGCGGACTATTGACAGACCGAATGCTTTAAGGGCAGCAACGGCGGCGGGTAGGTTGGCGACTGTAAGGTTTGGATGATCAATGGGATGTTCATCGGATGCTCCTGAACCTCCTCCTGTCCTCTTTACCGAAACACATCAAGGAATATGTCGAAAAAATCCAACCAAACTCACAAACTTGCAAAAAGCAAGAAAAATATATAAAATACAAGAGTTTTTTAAAACATACCAGACTTGCTTGACTTGCTTTTCTTTGTCCACCGTGAAAGGTCAGTCTGTATTTCTTTGGTCGAAAAAAATTACACACTTCGTACTTTTGCTGTAATAAATTGGATTTTGAGCCGCCATCTTGGACGTTAGGTCAGCGTTTGTCTCTTGCTTCGTCGCACGCATGCGCAGTCATTACACACAGATTTATTTGGAAAATTTCAAATATTCTCATTCTACAACTGATAGGGTTGTATTCCGAGTACGTATTCCAAATGTTCAAGAATAAGAATTGCTCCCAAGAATACTTTTAAACGTTGAGTGTTTCGGAAAGTCTTAGTCCAGAATATCACAAGGCAGTTGCACCCTTGATTTTCAAGAAGACGAAAGATCAAACGTAAAAGGGTCTTATCTGGTTTACAAGGTTTGTGCAGCACCAGCAACACTTTTGGTCTGTAGGGACCTGTACAACCCCCCATCGCCACCCCCATTCCCACCTCCACCTCCACCCACACTTCCACTTCAAACCCCTTTCCAAGCACGCATACGTTAGACAATAGGGAGAACGGTAGAAAGGGTGACTCCCTCCCCCCTATAGCTACCCAACCTTCTGAAATTTACTCGCACGCAATTTGCTATACTAATATATGTGCTTTAAGGAAATTTGCGTTGCTTCAGATACAGCAAACTTTAATAATAAAATTTGTCAAGCACAGTGTTCATAAAGTTAAACACCTATTTGCAATGAAGATTTGAACACACAGTTGATAACAATCCGGACGTTATTTCATTTTTGAAAGGTGTACTGGAAGTTCTGCAAGCCAATAATTCTCATTTGGAGAAGATTCATAGATGTCTAGAGGTTTGTTGTGTACTCTTACATATTTTTCTTTTAGATTATTCACCAGGCGTTACAATTACGTTCTTCAAAAAGAATGCCTTTTTTAAAGGCGTTGGCTCAAATCATTCAAATAAAAAATAATGACTTAAAAAGGCGAGAGGAAGGGCAAAGAAAAGTTGATTGTCCTCTTCCACGCATAGAATTCATTTGCCGCAGTGTTTGATTGTGCTGCTTTTGTTGTTGAGCTTTTGTTCCTTGTTTCAAGTGTATTTGCTTTTCAGTATCTTGATCTGTTTTGTCAACGTCGCAAAAAATTAAATTTAGATTTACGCTTGATGAGATGTCTGTTGCAATTGAATGTTTTCTTCCTTCTTTTTTTTTCAGGATTACTTGGAAACGAAACGATTGGTGTTTGCGAGGTTTTATTTTGTCAGCAACGAGGATCTGCTGGATATACTGGCCAACCAGAAGAGACCAAATTCTGTACAGGTTTGAGAGCAGTTTCATCACAGCAAAGTTAATATCTGACAGAGCTGATTGATAGTGACTCTTGGGAGATGAAGCCCTAGGTTTTACGTTTCCGGCTAACTGCAAGAAAGATTGCACTTTTATTATAATAATTATAATAATAATAATAATAATATCAATGGCGGGCAAGACTAGCAAGAAGTCCTCGTATTGGCGTTTGTTAGAGGAAAAATGAACCTTTTCTTCCACTATTAAAGCAAAATATTAGCGCTTCCGATCAAAACAGACGTGGCTTGCAGCCTTGAATAAATTTCTTTGGAGACTTTTCTACCCCTGCCCTGCCGGGCAACGTCAAACTTGGGGCTTAAACTCCAAGTTATTGTCACACTAGACGGCAACTGACAGCAGCGTTTTGATGTTTTGTCTCGTTGTACGTTTGGTACTAAATATTACCAGGATGCTCCTTCGTCCTATTCTATCAATTCCATCGCCGAGTTTCCTTACAGTACATTACTCTATTTTCCCAGGTACCACCGAGGTCCTTAACAAAAATTTGTTGAAACATGAACATATAAAAATCTTTCAAGAATTAGAGAAATTGGTCAAAACTAGTTTATTGTTAAATATTAAGCCACTCATCTGCCTCGACTCTTCTTCCTCACCCCACTTGTCCTTCCCATATCATCACATTTCTTTCCTCTCACTAACCAACCTCAGCCTTATCCCTCAATCCTGTAACTATTTTTTTTCATTTTGTAGAAGTTTTTTTAGATCTTTTTCTTCTCTGTTGTGTTTGTAGCCCCACCTGCGTAAATGCTTTGGTAACATTCAGCGTTTAGAAATCGTGCGCCAGGCGCACTCACCGCCGCAGATTCAGTTGATGATATCAGAAGAAGGAGAAACAGTCCAGCTGCCCAAGTGAGTAAAACATTTGAGTGTGTCAAGCTTGGATGGTGGTTTCTTATTCTTCTTACCAAAAATCCCCTTGGTAGCTACCCACCAGGCGTTGTTGTAGTAGTTTCTTCTTGCTACTTATCAGACGTCTCTTATAGGCAGATCCTTCGTGCTACCTACCCGAGTCCCTTGAATGGGCACTTCGGCTGCTTACCAGACGTCCTTGGATTAGATCATTCATGTTACTTACTAGAAGCTTCTTGAGTAGGTCCCTCATACTACTTCCTGAAAGTTCCTTGGGTGCTTCTTTCTTGTTAATTACTAGAAGTTCCTTGGGAGAGTGTATCCTCTATTTTGTTTACTAAATGTTCCTTCGGCAGGTCCCTCGTACTACTTAAAGCTCCTTGAGTGTGTCTTTCACGTTAATTACCAGACGTTCCTTGGGTGCGGCCTTTATGCTGTTTAACAGAATCTTCTGAATATAAATCCTTCATGCTAGTTACCAGAAATTCCTTGGGTAGGTTAGGTCCCACGTGCTACTTACCAGAAGTTCTTGGTAGGAAATTATGCAGCAGAATTATAGCAGCTATATAATTCTAATGAGTCGAAATGTAAACTATAACAACACTAGCTGTTGGTTTTTGGGTACATTTTTAGGTAACAGTAAGGGAACAAAAAAGTCTTGAAAGATTCTCAGCATCTTGGATATATCTTAGTTTTTCATGAGGGTTACCACCGTAGACTTCCACATCCCTTTAATTGTTTTGTTTACCTACTTAGAACTTTACGTGCAAGAGGAAACGTCGAGTCCTGGCTTCACAATGTGGAACTTGCCATGTATGACACTGTTAAATCGTAAGTGCAAGAAAATACATTAAACAAATATTTATTCCAGGTCGGGTGAACACCATGTTCACGACCTTGTAGCCCGCTGTTTTGCTCTTTCTTTTGCTTTACGTTTTCGGAAAGTCCGAGTTATGTATTTGTTTCATTGGGTTTTCAATAGCTCAAAGATGTCACAAGACTGGTCATCATACCGTGTTAAAACTGATGAATTAAGGGGGCGCTACACTTCGTATTTTGGTTGTGATAAAGTTTTTTGGAGAGGAGACTTAAAAGGGAACAAAGTTGTTAAGAAGCAGCAACACTATTCTCAAGCGAGCAGGGGCCACTCCTTAGTAGCATACGAGCTGGCGTTCGTCCATTAAACGTCAATTCCAAAAAGTAACTTTAAGCTTACCTAAAGTTAAATAAAAATTGATGTCCTAACAACTCTGTACTTCTTTAATCTTTAAACAAGACATCTGAAAAAGGCAGTGGCAGATTTATCACGAGAGTACACCGACTGGGTTTTGAGCCATCCGGGACAGGTCGTTTTAACAGTGGTAGGTGCTTGTTCTTTGTAATTTTGCGCTTTTTTTCACACAGGTTAAGGTACAGGTAGACTGTATTTAACTATAGGGTGGTTCCTTCAGTATAATAATACTCGTATCAGTGGAAACTCTAGATCGTATCGCTTTAAAATTGACAATTAGTGTTAACACAATATATCAAAAGCCTATGTATAACATAGTGTCTATAAGTATATCATAAACCTATTTACAAATATAATATAATAAAAAGCTACGAGAAACATTTAGATAGAGGGACTGTTACTGTCATAACACATTATACTCAAAACTACTAGTGGTAATGGAAGTGCCTCGAGTTACTTTTAAGGTTAAAAAGGCAGCAAAGTAAGATATACACACCACACAAACATAGAAGCATATCAATTTAACAGTATGAAAAAATTCAGCAATCCATGAAAGGTAGAAATGTGAAATGTGTTTTCATAGTGGATTACTTTTTGCACCAATCTTACCTACGTCTATGGCATTTACTCTTTTGCATTGCTATTGTGACAATTTTGTATCTCGAATTTTAAAGGTTTAATGGTAAGGTTCCAGTAAACCAGTAAAATTAGTTAAACATTGCAAATTGCGTTGCTGTAACTGTCATCATTTCACTATAACGTCACAGTATGTTTACATATTTCACTCTCTACAGAAGTCTCAATATACTGCAATTTTGGAACTTAAATTATTTACCAGCATTTTCACTAATATTGTAGATTGTATCTGCAAGCAGGATGTGTGGTAATTCACTTTATTGCACTGTGGGATTGAAGTAGGGCAAAACAAAAGTAAACGAACTATATTTTGACGCTTACAAAACACCGTGATAGGATTTTTTCGATTCAGCTTTTAACCAAATTGTTTTTGTGGTTAAATAAGCGAAGCAAAGACGATATCAAACAAGTTCGGACATTTTCAATTTAAAATAAGAGTGATTTTTTTTTACCATAGTGAAGTATGGCAGTTGTATATGTTATTTGCAGCAGTAACACATATTATGTAAAAAGTTGACAAGTGTGGTTTGGTCGCTCAGGTTCCAATGAATCAGTAAAACTTGCCAAACATTATAGGTTGCATTGCTGTAATTGTCCAATCTTAGTTATATTCAAATTCTCCATTTTCCCTACAGTCTCAGATTGTGTTCAACACAGATGTGCTGAAGTGCTTCAACACCCCCAGAGCCAAGGAGTCCCTCACGGCCAAACGGGACAACCTGTTATCTGTTCTACACACACTCAGCCAGCTGGTGACGTCACAACTGGCGTACTACCAGCGCCAGACACTTGAAGCTCTGCTCACTATCTTGGTTCATCAGCGGGACATCTTGGAATCTTTCATTACAGGGCACATCTACAAACAAGACGACTTTGAGTGGGCCAGGTATTGTTCAAAAATACATTGGCATTACCTTCTAGAACCGGCATTTTTTTTGCATGCATGTGCCAAGTCATAGACTAACCATATATTGTTTCATCGTTTGCGAACATAGTTTTTGCTGAAATGTATTTTTTTTCTTGTCAGTAACAAACCTCCTTTTACATCATGCATTGCAATTAATAAATGTAATATGGTTTTCATTGACGTGTGACGTCATCATACGGGAGGCAGGGAAACTAAAACACGCAGCGAAACCACAACACAACGTGTTGACGTAAATTAATCAACCGCCTTAATAAACACGTGGAATGTGTGTCAAATTCATACTCGTGTGACACCCTTTCATATCACACGTTTTTCGCCACGTAAGCGTGCGTGCACTATAAAAAATTTCCAACAGAGATTGCCATTGTTGTTTAGGAAAAGTCTTGCTTCAAGAAATAACAATTTGGCACCCGAAGGTGAAATACAACACATTTACAATTAAATTGTACTAATTCTTAAGAACTACAATTTTTTTCAAAAATGTTCTTAAGGTTATAGGGATTTGTCAATACTGCTGTTGGCTGCAGTTGTGTAATGCTGTAAATTGCTTTTAATCAATGTAACAGGCAGCTTCGATATGAGTGGGACGATGAACACAACATGTGCATCCTGCGCCATAGTAACGCCGTGTTTGAGTATGGGTATGAATACTTGGGCTGCTCCCCCAGACTAGTGATGACCCCCCTGACTGACAAGTGCTACCTTACCTTGACTGGGGCGCTGCACTTACATCTGAGTGGCGCTCCCTCTGGGCCAGCCGGTACTGGCAAGACGGAAACAGTAAAAGATCTCGCGAAGGTAAGAAGAATATGGCTAAAGTCCAGTTTCGTAATCGTAGTTGCCGCTGATTACAATGACTACAGACTTTTTTACTCAACATTAGCCTCAACTGGATGTTAAATATACATAAATACCAGCGAGACCGAGCCACCAACAATAAAATAACTAACATCAAGACGAGGCTAACGCTGAGTAAATGAGTCTGCAGTCATTGTCATCAGCGGCAGCTACGGATACGAAACTGGACTATAGGCAAGGAATGTACTTTTTCTAGTAACATTTGTTATAAAAACGACGTTATCAAGATTAAACAAAAATATTCAACTTTGATATTTTGTGAGTGAAACTGACTATACATGTTAGAAAACTCTGAGAAGAGCATGCATTTGACCATCACTATCCTCAGGTTAAACAAATAGATGCAAAGATTGAGTGCAAACAAGTCTTCACATTGGGCACTTTTCTGTATCAAAGTCCGATTGGCTAACTAAACAAAAGAATATTTGGAACTGACAGCTGAATGGCCGGAAAGTTGCGAGTGCGTTATTGCTTGAGGTAGTGGCGCGAAAACTGAAGTGCGTGCTCTCAACCACTTGACGAAAAAGGGTTTGGTTTGCAGCAGTAGATCCACTGTAAATTGAAAACTTAATAGGGTTCGTTAACACTCAATACTGGTTTGTTGTAAAAACCGTAAAGTAGATAGGCCTTCCGTTTACATTTTGAACAATATTATTAAAACAGCACAGAAGCTATCACCTAAAGGATAAAGAAATATTTGTAGCCGTTTTACAATAAAATCAATCTAATGGGGCAGGTTCAGAAATTTTGGAAAAGGGGAGGGGGCAATCAAAAAGGCATTTCCTTCCACCTTAAGGTCTCAACCATTACTAGTTAAGTCCTTATCTGTTGTTCTGAAATGGTAAACGAGAATTTTAGCAGACCATGACAAAATAATGGGGCAACCTACTTTTCTAAAAATAGTTTAAAACTTGAAAATATAGATCTCTTAAATGTTGAGCAACTGTTTATTTTCCAAATACACTGATGCTCTGACACTTGTGAACAGGCGTGATCACACAATCCCACTATTTTTGAATGCGCAAATATTACCCGTTAACTATGTACAGTACTGATAACACAAACACTGCACGACGTAAGTAATGACCTTGTCTCCTTAAATCTATATCTACCGCAAAAGTACATTCATATAATACACGATCATCAGCTTCTAAGAATTTTCATATCCACAAATCATTGTCATCATCATGTACTTCTGCACAGTGTTCACTGTTTCAGGTTTGCAAAACCCACCAATGACATAGATTTTGCCGTCGAGTGTAACTGCAGTGGAGCTTGCAACAGCCTTTATCATTGGTGCAACTGTGGTCCAACTATTTGTTTTAGAGTCATATCGTGACCCATATGACATTTTCTGCGGCAGTCCATGTTTTCGCTCTGTTGATACACCAAACACATACAGGAAGCCATCCAATTCAACAGAGCAGCTGTCTGCTCGACCCTCAAAATCTTCTAATTTAAACCATGTGTTTAAGCTTGGCACGAAACAACTATTACTCTTAACTTTTTCACCTGTGCCAGTAAATCCTCCACAGACTATAATGGCTTCAGCAAATTTGTTGAGGCAATCCCTTGGCTTTTGGCTAACGTTGCACTGGTCTGCTGATGCAGTTAATGCTTTCAAAGCTAACTGCAAACAGTTTAAGTCACCAAAAACCATCTTTTCATTACTAACAGTTGATGACAGGAACTGTTTTGACAAACATCCAACTCGAACGAAGCTGAAAAGTTTGGCAAATTGGTTTTTCCTGGCATCTGGCTGGTGTTTTACCCATTTCAAAAGACCTTCATAAACCTCTTCCTCTGCTTTCACAACGATATCATCGCTGCTGAGGTAAAATTCAAGTTCACTTTCTGTCATTTCCAGAAACTCAGGTAGTCCTAGTACCTTGCTGAAATGCTTCTTAATGAAATTACATGATCCCTTCTTCAGCTCCTGGCAATCAAACATTTCAGCATGATGGTTTACAGAAAGGCAGTTTTCCAACGACAAAGTCTCATTCAAGAACTCTTCACACAGTCTTTCAAGATGGTAAACATTTGTGTAGTTTGCAGCTTTCAGGAGTTCAACGGCGTTCGATTTTGTCAGTAACACGTCTCCCGTGTAAATGAACTCGAGAAAATCTTCCATCACTGCACATTTCAGTTCTTCAAGTTTAACTTTCTCTTCTCCTTTCTCTTTCATGTCAATCGTAAACAGATTCTGAAAATACGAGCTTGCACCAGCGAGAACAGCCCGATGTGCAGGGAATTCCCTTCCTTCCACGATAAGCCAGACGTCACACAACGTCTGGTGTTGGCGAAAAGTGTTTAAAGATGAGTTCAGACCTTTGCAGTACTCATTTGAGCTGTATTTCTTCTCGATACACTGCATGTCCACGTTTCCAGATTCTTCTACCGCTGCCATCTTTGATCGAAACTTCTCCCGCCAAACTTCGGTCCCCAAGGTCTTCTGGGTATTTTCTGCAAACACCCAGGCTCCCGCCTCGTTCCATGACAGGGATAGGGGTAGGGGGGGGGGACGGGGGACATGTCGGAAAAACGCCAACCAAGCTCACAAATTTGCAAAAAAAAACAAGAAA
>JAOBYE010068785.1:0-21005 GCA_025403585.1 Parazoanthus swiftii
TATCCAGTAGGTGATGAAGAGAACTATATAGACGACTCGAAAGAAATTTTAAAGTCGATACTAAATGATGTAGAGATCATTGAATCTGGTAGTGACAGCGAACATTTCGATTGTGATAGCCAACAATTCAACGAAGAAGCCGATTGTGATAATGAATAGTACAATAATGAACAATCTGATTGTGAGGTTGTGATAGTGAACTGAGTTACTTCAATATATTGTATTTTGATATTAAAAAAGTTAGTGTTATATGAAACAAATCAAAGTCTTTTTAATTGACGACAAACAAAAATTACACACTTAAAATTAACGATGACGTAAGTTAACATTAATTAAATTAATGCGAATTTTT
The DNA here is from genome assembly GCA_025403585.1 of Parazoanthus swiftii. NCBI lineage: Eukaryota > Metazoa > Cnidaria > Anthozoa > Zoantharia > Parazoanthidae > Parazoanthus > Parazoanthus swiftii. The sequence continues at coordinate 353 of JAOBYE010068785.1, forward strand.
AAAATTCGCGTTAATAAAGTGCATCGTTAATTTCCTATAATAAGGTACGTACGTACAATAATCCGCAAAAGTTAAAAAATTCAATCACGCACATTTCTCTTGTTATTTTCTTAGCTCTGTTTATATTTTTCCTTAAGAGAGCAGCATTTTTTACAAGATTCTTGTTTGAAGACGAAGTTTTTAGAATAAGTATGTACATACATGTATGCATTTACGAACACAGATTCAAAACATACAAGATACAATTTTATTATTATTTTATTTAACAGGTGGAAACATAAACCACTACAGCATATATCAAGAATAAGTACCTCCAGTTCCGTCTCGTTAAACAGTAGCCGCTGTTTTTCTGGTTCCACCCCGAAGAGAAGCTCAATATCTGCCTTGACGGCCTGGACCTTCTTGCTAGAACTAAACCGGATGTCACGCTCTTCTCCTCCCAGCGTGACAACCCTTATGGTGGCGTTACTATCAAAGTCATCATACTCCTCGGCACCTTCAGCGCACGACGCATCTGGTGCCTCGAGTGGAGGAAACAAGTGTTTCAGTAACGAAACACAGGTAAGGTAACGTGGGCTGTCTTCTGTGACTTCTTCTCCACACTTTGAACACTGGTCGTACTGTTCCACATACTCTGTCACGCACTACAAGAAAATGATCAAATTGCGTGACTTGATAATACTTGAAGTAGATGCTTTAAAATGTGACGTTCTCCTGCTCCAGCAGTGTTTTGTAGCGCTACGTTTGATTATTTTTCAAGTAATATTTGAACACAATTTTTGCGTTGTCGGCTTTTTTGGAACATCTTAATGATTACAGGTCTCATGCGAGGTGCCCTGATCCCGAAAGAAACATAGTAAACAAAACATGGTATCGTGAAATAAAGACAAAAAGTCTAAGATCCGTAGCAGGGACAGTCTCGCACAGCGTACCCGGTGCAGATAATGCGCAAATCAAAAACAGTTCAGCAACAAAAAAGAACTATTCGTTAGGAAAATTTCAAACGCGTCTGGCTGAGGAGGGCTTACTGTTTTTGCATGCAAAATTCCAAGTTTACATGCCGTTGAAGTAGGCGGGCTTAAAATCAGTTGTCGTACAGGGAGAAACTTTCAGAAGAGCACTTAGGCTCAGTACCAGCGCTGCTCGGGGATGACCCGAAGGTCTTTATGCGGCTCATCCTCGAACAGCGAGTGAATACCGAGCCTCAAGTGTACTGGGCTCTTGGCCAAGTCGCGTACGACCTTGGCTAATAAAGTTTACCAAAGTTTTCAAAGTTTTTTTTTTATACAAAAATTGTAAACCCTTCACCTCTCTGTCATATGTTAACAGTAGCATGTCCAGTTTCAACAGTCTTTCCTTGTCAGGGCCGTAGCAAGGGGTAGGGCCGGGGTGAGGGGCCATGCCCCCCCCCAGTTTTTTCCCCAGCAAATGTGTCAAATGTATCAAGCTCAGATAATTGCCCAAAATTTGAGAAAAACTTGTCATATTTTACTAGTTTAAGACACTCCTATTTTGTTTAAAATGCATTTAAAACCCAGGAAACGCGTTTTTAGACAAAGTAATTTTCAAAATTTTCCCGGGGAACATGCCCCCAGACCCCCATAAAAGGCTCACACCTTCGGCTCTCGGCGGTGCCCCCCCCCCCCATCAGTTTTCCAAGGCTTGCTGTGGCCCTGCTTGTACACGTAGGATGGCTGCACGCCTCTGCACCAACTCGATTTTTGCTTTACGTTGTTTTATGGAAAGGGTACCAAGCATACCTCCTTTGTGTAGTACAGTTGTGATCTTGCAATTGCTAAGTATTTTTACAGCGTTCTCCATACTTCGACATCCGTGAGCAGAGAGCAGGTTTTATTCAAGAGGCCAGCAATTCGTTAGTTTTGGTGGTAATTAAGTTGGTGTGAAAGTTTCACAACAGACTGTTTGGGAAGGTTAACAGCCCCCAAATTAAGGCGTACTTCAGATATGAATGAGCTTTTGCTTTATTAATGGAACAACTTATTATATAGGAGAACAGAGAAAACACGAGCGTTACTGACAAGTTCCGTTTGCGTGTCAAGGAAGAGGTGAGCCACTGACTGCCGCACATTGTTATAAATGCTTGCATACATTGGACACTGCTTCAACACGACGCTGCGACAAAAAACGCTTCGTGTACATGCACTCTTGTAATATTTTTTTGCTTGCAATTCTTGTCGCCGCAAGCGAGCGGCAACCTCGATCCCAGGGCTTTTCCCTTGAAATTGTTGTCACGGCTGCTGTAACATGCCGCATGAATTCAACTCAGTATAAATCCTTTGCGTAAAGTGTTGGCAGTGTATGCCTACATGTAACCGCCTTTGGCCATTTATCACCCTCATTCAGTAAGAGCGTTGAAAAACTACCTGTTAGTTTATTTCGTCCCAGTTCCAACTTACCCGTAGGCAGTGCAGTGGAGCATGTCTGCAATTAGGGGAGATTGACTTCGAGGGAAACTCTTTCCGCAGTTTGTTAGTGTTGCACAACTTACACAACATCTCGGTAATCCTGGAAAGTTCACCTGTAACTGATGTTTGGTTGAAATGTTATTCATTTGTTGTTTACGAAAAGGAATCTCTACTCCATATTAATGGCTAACGCTAAGAGACCTGGTTTGACTACTTCGCAAGTTTAAATTCTGTTTCGCCATTGGTCATTGGTCGCTATGGAGTCACGTGACTCCTCTGCTCCCGACCAATAGCTCGCAGAATCCAGAATTACAGGTAAGTCTCGTTTATATTTAAATTGTGTATTTCCCGCGTGTCGCCATCTTGAAAGTTGCAGTAGCCCATTCTTTGTGATTACAATGCACTACGAATCGAAAGGGGCCTGCTACTTCAACCAATTTACGTCATTGATTTAATTTATGGCGGCACGCGGGAAAGTAAAATTCAGAATAATGTTAGAAAAAGTCTGTTGACGAAGGGACAACGCTCGAAACGTCAGATTCACACCAAACCTTACGGCAAAGAACATACCATACCAACGCTTGTTGATATAACTGGGTCAGGTGAGAACCCCCACTGGGAGTGCCAATAAAGATACTTGAGTTTACTATTTATTAAACCCATAAATCGGTTAGTTTTAGCTCTGTGACATAATTATTGATTTCTAACTCCCTTACGGAATGTACAAAGGGAATTTAGTAAAGTTTATTTGATCTACAGGCCCGTAGGCAAGGGGTGCACAGGGTGTGCACGAACCCCCCCCCCCTCCCCCCGAGGACCAAAAATTTGATTTTCGTGTTTTGTGTATTTGTTGCAATATTGACAATGTTCCTAAAACATCTTAGACATAAATGATGATTTGGTAGATTGTCCTACTTTTGAACCTTAAGTAAACTAATTTCTTGCTCAATTGAAGGTTTTCCATAGAGTCACTCTAAATCTGCCAAAACCTTTGAAAATATTCTCAAAAGCTTGATACATATACTTGGTCTAATACCTAAATACTAGGAAAAGTTTTGGTTAGTTTAGAATTATTGTGTTAATGATAGCGGTTTGGTTTTCTTACTCTTGTACCAAAAGAGACCTTGAAAGGTCATGGCATAAACTTGTTAGTTATATAAATTTATTAGTAATTAGAGTTTAAAAGCAAATTACCCACTAATGAATACAACCAAGTGGTCTATATGCATGAAGTGTTTCAAGTCAATTGATAATTAATTAGCTCAATTATGGGAGGTATACATGTAGGTTGATACAAATCCCCCTCCTGAGAGGGATGGGGTGGGGAAATACCACCAGTGACAGAAGCAGGTATTCAGAGTAATCCAAAGAGACTTTCCTCCCAAACATTTCTAGAAAAATTGACTTCACTTTTGACTGCTATTCAAGATTAATGAAAAAATCCTAAAATCTATTTGTTGGGTAAAACACTTCCCCTTCCCTTCCTGGACTTAGGGCCTATCTACATGGAGTGGGTGAGAAAACCTGCTTGCCCATGGTCAAAAACTAACCTGTTTTGACCAGCAACCTGAAGACCCCATGGTCACCCACCACCCTGGAGTAAACTTTTTCAATTTTATCTCATGATTTGTTTTCATCCTCAGAAAACTTGAAATTTATGAGAAAATGCTTGCAAAGTTACACCCCTGCAGGTTGATAACCATAAGAAGACCTTTTGTTTGGAATTTGGCGGGCTTTGATACTCTCACCCCATGCCAGCTACATGTAGGCGGTTTACCCCAACTTGAGCATTCACATGAAGAAATAATTACAAACCCCCTCACTTTGACAGGTTACCCACCCCAGCTAAACAGGTGACCTACCTAAGTGGGGTATCCTACCCCACATGTAAACCTGTTCAAGAAAAAATGAGATTATTTGAACAGGGTCCTCCATCTCTATGCAAACAACCCAGGGGGGTACTCCCTTTGTAAAATGTCAGGGGAGCTCGTCGGAAAACCAAAAGAAATACCCTAAAAATACCTTGCCCTCAGATTTTGCTACCAAAAAATATACCTCTGGCTTATACGTTGCATATAAAATGCAATGTTTTAGTAATACAAAAGTCAAATGCCACTTATTGTTAGCTGTATCCATCAAATACACTGTTCTCATAAAGTTTTGCAAGCGTATCATCATTATTATAACCAGAATTACACCTAAAAAATACCAGGTATTCTTAAGAAAAACTCGGGTTTTACCAGAGAAAACCCCTAAAAAATACTGGGTTGCCAATTTCAACCCCTAAAAACGACGAGCTCCCTGGACATCCAACTCTAAGGAGTAAACCCCCCCCCTGGGGGGGGAAATAAACAGGCCCTTTACAAAGAAAAAAAGACTGGAAAATGTTTTTTTTTTAAAGATTAGCCTAGGAGACAGTGTCACTGTGGAAATGGAAAACAACTAAAACTTTCCCATTATTTTGAAACTGAAATAACCTGAAATCACCAATTAGTCTGTTCTTGCACAATAGTAAAATTTTGGTGTCGCAAATGTTAATTGTAATGCTGTAATATTACAAGCGGATCGAGTAGGGGAAGCTTACCATACAAATAATTTAATATATAAATCACAAACCACTCAATCTCTTTTGCTAATTTGTGATTCGGGTTTGCCATCTCAATAAATTTGCAAGTTAGATTATTGTGCTTTTATTAAATTTAAGTAATAGCGCGACTCGGTTCATTATTTGGCCATGGGGAAGTCCCCGCACCAAACTGAACTACTTTCGAAAGTGAAAGTGAAAGTAAACTAATTAAACGAGACAAACGATGTCGTCATTTCTGATTTAGAAAACTTCCCTGCAATAAACCTATCTTGAAAATGAAAGTGAAAAAAAACCTGCAGAAAATAAGAGACGATTTGCCATTCTCGAAAAGGGAAACTTACCGCCGAACAAAGCTAGTATAACTCGAAAGCGAAAGAAATTTACAGAGGGGAAATTTTAAAATGTCTTTAGATCGATCCTGATTTAACTGCGTTGCCAAGCTAAGACAGCATATTGTAAATCTTAAGTATATTTTAAACGTTTCCAAAAATATAAGCAGAAACAGAAAACGAAATTAGATGTGTGGTACGTTATTCGTTAATATAATAGTTAAATTTAATTCCTACAACACTCAACAGTTACCTAAAAATACAACTGCTGAACTGGCACTGTTGTTTTGTTTACGCATAACTGGCTTCGACTCATACAATATATTATTATAAACTGTTTCATTTCATCTGGGTTTCAGATCCTGTAAAAGAATTGTCACTGATAATATCTGGAACATGGAAATGTACCAGAAAGTAAGTGTGTAAACTCCTGGCGTCTCAGGTACGTAGAAAACCTGTGTTACAAACAACAGTCGTTGGCATTGGGTCATTGTACATCCCAGTTATAAACAATAATGCTCGATGTAAATGTGGCCATCATTCTTAGCTATTCGCGAGTGACATTTAGTTCATTTTATACCAGTCGTTCCATGTGTACGGTACGATTTGGGGACTTTGCAGTGCAATAACATTGCAACCTTCTTTATTCCCCGGCAACTAAAACAAAGTATAACTATAAGAACATCACGAAGAAGGTCGACGCGTTATTTTTCGTACTACATGATTGTGTAAAATGGCTATGCTGAACTCTATCGAAGTATTAACTAATTAATCGCTGTACTGGACTCCAGAAAACAGTAGAACTTACCTTGTTCAAGCGTCTGTTTCACTTCCGTTTTTTTTTCTAATAAAATCGCATGTTGGACTTGGAGCTTGGCATTGTTATTACAGTCCAAATATGGCAATATATATCTATTTAGATGTCAGATATATTTCGCATGTATTTGTCAGACGATTTTCCCGGAAGCGGGAACCTCAACCGTGACACTGACAAGCTGCGATCATCGTTAAGTAAGGACGCAAGTGAAGATTTTCAGCAACAAGCCGAGGTAAAATATTACAGTTTCTGTCTCTTCCTGTCAAATTGCTCCTGCCTTAGAACTTTTCTCGGAAGTGAAGTCTTGCTGGCCGCAGATGGTCACTCATGCGGTTATGCAAATTTTAGTTTGGAACAGTTTTCCCGGAAAAAGGACCTCATGCTCAGCGATCCTTAACTTGCTTAGCACAAGGCTACCAAACTTTAATAATATTGTTCACAAAGCAGTGACTCGCGACTTCCCAACAGTATATCATAAAGGACTAAAGGAGGTAAGGTCGTTCATGCTTTTTCAATTGTAAAAGTCGTTAAATTGAAACATGTCAGTCAGCTCAGTGGTTAAGCGGTGCTATTAAATTGTTAAGATGAAACCGAAAGTTTAGAATTTGCTGACGAAGGAACTACATCTGATTCGCTTCGTTTCTTTTTCTTTCACAACTGCTAACTTCTTGCTCTGATTCTTGAACGCTTTCTTCGATCAGTTCTGTAATTCTTGCTGCAAATTGCTCTTAGTACACGTCGTATGCATGTGTTCATCGGTCATGCAAAGGAAACATGGCGAAGAGAGGGTGAAGATCGCATCGATACTTACCGTTCACAGTCTATTATAAGTTATAACATAAAACAACCACTTTTAGCCATAATTGAAGCAAGTTTGTGGCGGAATTGTATGTATTTTTCATTGATAAAAGTATCAAGTTCATTACACCTGTAAAGGGGTAATCGATCTCATTGCTCCTGCAGGGTCTATCACTTTTGTTTCATTTGATAAATTGTCACAAAAGATATTATTATTACAGGCCACGATCTTAATATGAGAGAAATGTCCAAACTCGAATATTAATGTATATTTAACAACAAGAAAAATGTAAACTATGTGTGTGGGAGTTTATCCACTTCCTGGAAATTCTTATCCAGGAATGTCTTAAAAGATTTTCATTTCTTCCTGGAAGTGGCCTTTGTTATCCCAGAAACATGACAAAAGCTTGGCTTTTGGAAAATTCCTGGAAATTTTATTTAGACCTAAATTATTCTTATTATATGTTTTCCAAGAAAACCCATGTAATATTCAGTCTGTAAAATATCACTTGAAAAAACTGGAAAATGAGAGACCTAGATTTTTGCAGAAATAGACCTTGAGGTGTGAAATGGAACTACTGTACAAAATCATTTTTCCCAGGTATTTGTCAGAACCATGTATTCTTGTGTATTGTAACTTAGTTGGACTGTAGTTGAATTAAGACAAAGAAATTGACTAATATAAAAAAATGGATCTCGACTTGTTCTTGATAGATTTTTTGTGATAATCTATATGGCATATCATAATAAGGCCCGTAGGCAGGGGGTGCATTGGGTGCATATGCACCCCCCCCTCCCCCACAGACCCAAAAAGGTCCGCATTTTGAGGTTTAATAAGACGATGAAGAAACCTGAATCTGTTTATTGTAACAGTTGGTGCAACCGTGAATCAAAACGGCCAAAAAAAAACTTGGGCATAAGTGTGATCGTCCCATAAATTTGGATTTTTAACAAGTCCAAGTTTACGAAATTTGCACCCCACAACAAAATTCCTGCCTACGTACGGGCATGATAATACACTCATTTTGTTCTGAAACCCATGTAAGAATAAAAGTTGGCAACACACAGCAAGCAAATTGACCAGGTTTTGTTTGAAACACATATTAAGGTAGTCTCAATGCAATAGAATGCTTTATTTTTACTAGTCTGGCAGGTCAGCAGCATTTGATGTTTGAGTTTACTTGGGAGCTATGGCTACTGGTACTTTTTCTGTTTAGTCCAATTGATAATAGTTGAAATAATCCGATCAATTTCTTATCCCTATCAAGGCCAGGCTATTTTTAGCTCTAAGAAGTGCCTGGTCTGGATAGGTATATAAACTGTGTTGTACTGGTTGCCCCCCCCCCCCCACACACACACACACACACACACCATAATTCATTTATTATTATGTGCATTCATTTGAAAAATGACAGTGTTACAAATGTTATTACATTAGTTTTTCTAGGCTTTTTTTACTATTTTCTGTAATTGAATATCTGACCTTCCAAAAGTTTTAATCCAAAGGTTTTATAAAATTTTTAACATTTCTCAGTTTTAACTTTCTTCTTCATCATGATGTCATAAGAATGTATAATGTGAGCATTTATATTAAGTTCTCTTCAGCAATTAGTATTTTAAGATTAAAATGAGTTTTTTGCTGTTAGAGACATTTTTAACCATTTACCAATTGGGAGATGTTTAATGAAAACTAAAAACTGGAAAACAGAATATTTACTTATAGTGCAAGAGTCCACCGTTTAAGTATCCAGAAATGCATTCCACTAGCCACACATTATTGAAATGTTGATTTTTAGATATTTTATACTATAATATTAAAAACAGTTAAATGTGATATCATGAAATTGATATTCAGTTATTCAATATGCAGAAATATTATGCCAAGACTGATGTTATTTCCAAATTGCATAAAAAGTCCCAAAATTGCATTTACATGACAACACAATTTAAGCCTGGTCAATACAGTATATTTCAGGTGCTACCTGCAGGCTAGTTTCAGCTATCAATGTTCACATCAAGTATATGCTCGGTACAGTGGTCGAAGGTCTTTAAGTCAGGCAACTGTCAGGGGCTCACAGTGGTTTCTATCTGAGACATAATTTAAATAATTGCACCCTCAGACCACAAGACGGGGGTTGAAACCATAACTTATAAAAGTGACATAAATAGAAGAGAAGGCCAAGTCAGTAAAGGTTACTAGTAGGGCCATAAAAATTATTTTTCAGCAAATTAAAATCTCCATTTTTAATATATTGTCTAAATGCAAATATTGCAAAAGTTGGCGGATATAGTTCGTTGAGCGTAATAATAATAAAAGCCTTTATTTATACACGGAAAAAAATAAACCTCCCTCTCTCTCCCTTTCTCCTATTTTAAAAGGCCGCTTCAACACTTTAAACAAGTTTATGATGCGACTTTTCCCCCCTTTTTTAAAGTTGGTTTTGAACTTTTGAATTTACAACTTAGTGCTAATGGAGGATACAAATTGTTACAACTTAGTCGGTTAGAAACGAAGTCGTTTCCAATTACATTGTAATAGCAAGTTATTTTGCCATAGCTTGCATGAAGCATTGAATTTATTTAGTCATTTAGATACGTCGATAAAATAAAGAAAGAAAATTTAGAGGTTAAATATCTTTTCTTGATATTCCGTTTTCAGTTTACCAAAGATGAAGTGTTTTGACTGCAGTGAATACGCTCTGACTTTTCTTTTCCACTAAATTTAGTGGACCTTCCAAAAATTTTGAGCAATTTTTAACAACTTATTAATTAGAAGATGATGCAAGGTTGTTGTTCTGTTTCGTAGAACAATTTTGATTTGTGCTAAACGGTTTTGTGTTACCTTAAAAGCTGAAATGTGATCAGTTTTGTTTCGTGGGCCAGAGCATGCGGCAGAAGGTAAATGACTCAAAGATCATGCATTTTAATGATTTCGTATTTTAAAGCGGTTCCTCAGAAATAAGTACAATAAATTCTGATACATGTTTTAATTAGAACATTTTTGGTTTTATTTTTAGTTAGACAAGTAAAGATTGGATAATTTGGCTTCAGAGGTGACTGTACATGTTTTCCGAAATGTAACATCAACGTTAAGATTCTGACTCTGTGGTGGTTGCAATGAGTGGTCAGGACATTAAAACACCCCGAGATCCTCTGGAGAGTCAGGGAGAGGAGAAACAAGAAAGCCCTTCCTCTGACACAGAAGGACAAGCATCTCACACAAACATGTCAAGTGGTGAGAACAGCTCGGAGACAAACACGACAAGTAAAGGTGATGCTTTGAGTGAAACCGCAGCGAGATCAGAAGGAGTGAAAAGCAAAGAGGATATTGAGAAAGATGATTCAGCATCTGGAGAAACGAAAGAATTTCAAGAAAAGCGAAGCGATGTTGACACCTCGAAATGTTCCAAGCCAAATGGAGAAAATATCCCAAAGAACAGTTGTTCTGAAACTGAAGATAAAGGGGGGAAGAAGAAAACAGATGATGTGCTGACACAGATAGAGGAAGAAAGCCCCGATGTTGGAAGTGATGAAGAGAGAAAGAATACTGATAAACAGAAAAGCGGAAGCAAAACCGAAGATTCTAAGAATGGAAAAAACGAAACAAAGAAAGGTGATCTATCGGAAGAAGGGAGAAAACGAGTAGGCAAAGATGAATCTCAGGTAAGATTTAAAAGATTCAACCGGTTTGAACTGGATTTCTTCATCTAGTGCACGTGCGAAGGCTAAGAAATTGGTTTGGGGTCTGCAAGTTTCTGTCTAATCCAGTCCTTAGATTCCTTTGAAACCGCCAATTTTTTCGGTGACATCATTTGCAGTTACCCGTTAAGAACCCAAGTATCGTTTTCTAAGAAGCACCCTTCCGCAATTTTGGAAGGAAAATCAGCGATTGACCAGAATCGTTCGTCTAAGGGCTTGATCAAAGCAAACATGACCTGAAATCTCGCTCAACGTCAAATGAAAATCTCTATTTAGCGAAAATATTCCAACTAACAAAACAGAATCGATACTCAGGAAAGTAAGTAAAAGCTAACATGAATGAACTGAAACAGATTGCAGTTCACCAAATTGGAGTTCTCTTTCCGGATTCTACCGTGGTTATAGAGCATCTTCATTCATGCCATTTTCTCTCAAATTTTGTATCCATTTAGTGGACTTAAAGTTGTGATAATGATGCTGAAAGTACAATTTGTATTTTTCTATCTTCAACAATCTTGGACTGAAAGTTTGAATTCCGATGTGTTTTTAGTTTAGATGTTTAAAATATAGGCCCCAGATACACGAAGCAGCTTTTCTCGCAACGCAACGCCGTTGCGAAACAAGTTACAAAACAAAGATGCATGTTAACACCCCCTTCCTGCAACTTGCTTCGCCAAAGTATGTTGCGAAGCCATTAAGTTGCAGAAAAATTCGAATGATCAACTTTTCGCAACATTGCAGTCAAAATTGTAGCATGTATCACATCTTCTGCAAATTGCAACGTGTCTGTTGTCGAGTCAGAGCGTTGCATTGGAAGTTGCAAGAAAACATAACACGGTTATAAGCCACTTTCTCAGTCGTGCGCAGAGCAACTTTAGCGCTTCAGTTGGCGGGCCACACGTATTGGAAACATGGTATTTTATGTTAAGAAAGAAACAAGATCGACTGTTTTCGAAAGAAAGTAAAATATAAAACATTAAATATGTCACAGAATGATGTAAGCAGGGGTTGTGACCACCAGCAAAACCGTTACTTTGCTCTGTGCATGATTGAGAAAGTGGCTTATAAGCTTTTTCTTGGATCTTTTCCCCAACTACATTTATTCTTCTGGTGTTTATGTAGCTCCATTCAGTGCCAACCGTTTGATGGTCAACTATAGCGACAGGCTTTGGAGTATTTCACAAAAGCATTGAAACTTTAAAACCAGTTACCAGATTGCCACGTATAGAATAGCTTGCCAACCTGCTCACTCGTGATCGTGGACTCCTCCCTCGCTACAAGTGAGCTACAGACTAATTAAGGACGGGGATACTAACATTTTAGTGTTGGCTACTACGAATAATCATGGTGTTCAATTTGGAACTTGCTTCGGCTGGACAATAGTGGCATTGAGTTTGTAGACTAGTAACATTGTGGTCTCTATCCTGTAGCCTGGTATAGTGTCACTTATGCTTTACCAGTCATTCAGCAAAAATAGCGAAGAAAATAGAGAGATTGAGTACCACGATCACGTGAAACGGCAAACGGCAGGAATTAGAATGGGGCACAAAATTTTTTGCCGTGACGCTTTCTTAAGATCGAAAATAAAAAGTTTCGTAGAAAAGATGGACTGTTATCTAGTCTGGTCTGCATTAGGAAACTTAGTTACGAGATCATTTCTGTCGTTTCACTTTTACGTGGAGTTTAATCTTCCTACGACTATTATTTATTATTATCATTGTTATTATGACTATTATTATGATGATGATGATGATGATGATGATGATGATGATGATGATGTATTTGATCAGTTTCTCTGTTGTGAACAAGATTTTCGTTGGCCTAAAACAAACTTGTGTGAAAAATTTTAGGCCGGTAATACTCGAAGAATATATAAGACAAAAAGTGTGTGCAATACAACTTATCAATTCATTTTGTGTTTGTACACTTGCAGGAACAATCTGAAGAGAAAGAGGAAATTGATGACCATGATGCACCTTCCAAAGAAAGCAACAAATCAACGAAGAGCAAAGGAAAAAACGAGAAACCTAAAAAGGGCACCTACTCAGGAAAGAAGAAAAGGGACGAGAAAAGGAAAAAGAAGTCCAACGCGATTGGAGCTAGTAAGAAGGGGGGAGAAGATACCATCGAAGGAGATGAGAAAAAGAAGTCTAAAGGGAAAAAATCAAAGAAAGACAGTGGTAATGTATGTTCTGACGGAGAAAACTCAAAGAATACTGCCGAACCAACGGGAACAAATGAACACGAGCAACAGAAGATAAATGAAGATAAGGAACCTGAAAGTGCCGGTGAAGAGTCGGAGGATCATTTAGATAGAGACCAAGCGAGAAGCGAGCACCGTGAGAACGCTACTAAAGTCGAAGAGAGCATTTCTAATGTCCTCCCTAACGCCAGCTCCAAAGAAAAGCTATTGGGAGAAATAGTTAGCGACAGTGGAGTCCAGCAGCAAGATAAACATTCCGAAGATGGAAATTCGATGCAGAACAGCGGTGGAGTTTCCACCAAGAGAGCTGTTGAGAGCACTCAACATCAGCGACTCGCACAGGACCCGCAGCTAGACAAGAGTGCCCCAAAAGGTGCTGCCTCCTCTGGCCTTTCAGCAGAAGAGATGGTAATGTTGCCTGCTCCTCGTATGGGTCGAATGGAGGCTCTTAAAGGTTTCATTTCACGTCATCTTAATTTGGGTGAAAAAAGCAAAGACCAGGCAAGTCATATTTAAAAGTATAAAATGTACTCTCTTAAGCATAGAGATGACAAGTGAAGGTGCAAGGACAAGTGCAGGGAATCGTTACCATGCTTTACCATAACCACTATTAAGTTTTAATGAATTTATTTAAGCTAATTGGGGCAAGTTGTTAAATAAAACTACAGAAATATCCCTCTCAAAAATCTTTTTTACAATAGAAACTACTCTAAAAATTCCAAAACAACCCCCTAAAACCTAATTCTAAAACTCTGAACATGTAATTGCTTTACGTATGCACGCTAGCTCAGAAGAGATTAACATACATGTGAACACTTTTATAATACCAAAACGTTTTTGAATATCCGCTTTACCGATGACCCTTGTTAATATTATAAATCATTCAAGACTCAATTATTTTGCAGTAATGCACTGCGACAGGTGCGTGAACTTCTTTATGTTTTTGGTACCACCAATAAGCTCATGTTTTGTTTATTGTCCAATTTTGGTTTGTAATTACCGGTCACTTGCCGTTATTTCCATATGTGGAAGGTGTACGGATTAAGATTTAGTTATCAACTAAATCATTGAAAGATATCAATTATTGCAAGACCGTTTGTAAAACGGAGATGTTGACGTAAAAAGCAAGTATGTTCATTGTTGCCCAGTTGGAACATCTACTGGCTGATTCAAACATTCAGCATTATTTTTGAGCAGCTTTATTTGGTACACTTTCATGTTAGATGTTTCAGATGTGTTAGCAAATAGAAAATGAAAGATAACACGATTGCGGCATCATTACATTGAAAACACAGTAAAATGACAAAGAGACACTTATATGCGTTGTTCCGGATCGTGAAAAGGTATATTGTAGAATACTGTTTTGCATATGTACTTTCCAAGACTAAAGTTTCAAGAAGACTGAATGTTTGTATCCATCGGCAAAGACACCAAATACAGAGACTAGCTGATTATTTGATACAGTGGACTCTTTGCCATGATTGAATGTCGGCGTAGATTTTTTGCTGAAGTTTAAGAGTGTTAGTTTTCAAAATGTTATAGCTAACCCACATAGAAAAGAGTTTAAATCTGTGATTGAAACGGCCATTTTGATTTTTTCATCAGCAGAAACTACCCACTGATTCCACTGGCAAGGACACTGACCGAGCTGGAGAGGAATCTACTCCTGATTCACAGGTGGGAAATGCGAGAAAGCATCTCATATTTGTAATTAGTGTGTTTTTGCCGGAAAGCTGTAAAGCAGCATGATCATTTGCTTACTAACGCGGTTTTGAAAACTAAATGAACTTAACTTACTTTTAAGGGAAATTCAATCAAACTTCGTTCCGTGACTACAACGTACTTGTTAATGTAAGTGTATTAAAGAAACGTGTTGCAAAGCTTGTAGATGAAGTGTCGTTTGGCCGTAACCCTAATTATAATAAGCCCGTTTATATACAAGAATCATACTTTGTTTAGACTCGTAGGTTTTGACTTTCACACGATTGTTTACTTGCTCATGTTTAGTGAATCCTACTGAATCTAAAGAACATTACTTGCCTTTGAAATTCCGCAAATGTAAATTGGTAATTGCCGGTAATCTGGGGATACCGAAAATCCTAGCAAAGTCCAGATGTAAATCTTGCGGCGTTTTAGGTAACTAATATACATGTACTGATTAGAGAATCTTTCCCTACAGAAGTCTCTTCGTAGTTTTTTAAATGTAAATTTATCTAAACGTAACTTAGGAACAGCGTATTGGCGAACAGAACCAAGAGGATGGAAACACACGTCCTTCCACGCAAGAAACAGCAACTGAGGTACGGTATGTGGGATGTTGTACAAACTTTGTGATTATGTGGAAACATTTTTTGTGTCTCGACGTTTCTTAGAAAAGGACACCCTTTTTTACGATAGAAAAGTTAGGTCTTTTACTGCAGTCGTCTCGAAATAAACTTTCCAGTGACATCTATTTGTAGAATATGCAGATTAAGCTCACCCTTAAGTTAGTAATACACTGGGAGTTTTGCCTTGACAGTCTTAGGGCCTGTCCACACTAATACGTCTTCTAAAACCTCCGTTTTCAGTTTCTTGAAGACGCACAAAAAGTTTTGCGACCACACTAGCGTTTTCACAGCGTTTTCAACCGTCCACATTGGACCACCGAAAACGGATAAGAAATCATCCGTTTTCGTCATCAGGCTTTGCTCAGCCGTACTTTCTCTACACTGCCCATGCTTGTGCTGTTCCCGCTCTTTTACCTTTTTTTCTGCACCAAAATAAGGAAGATACGCTCTTGCAATCAGACCGGTCTAAAAACCGATGGGATAGAAAGCGAACGCTTTACTGGACAGATGATAAAGTGAGGCTTTTACTGAAGATATAACCAACGAGTTTAAAGTTAAAAAAGGCAGCAATCAACACTGACTGGGAATCTGTGCAAAGTAAATACATTAATATTACGAAAGACGTCAAAGAGTAGCTCTCAAGTACATCAGAACAAAAAGCTACTGTTAGTGAAAAAGCCTCACTCATACACCATTGTTTTTGATCGTATTGGTGTGGACTGAAGGCGAAAACTGATAAAAAAGTATGTGTTGTCAAACAAAAACGTATCTATGTGGACAGGGCCTAATAAATTTAAACCCCATTTGCAACCAAGATGCCTTGCAGGCGTTTGTTTTAGCCTAATCAGACAAGTACATTGTTTTATCGCAAAACTCTTCCCCTCGGAAATAACCTAAAATCGAACAAAATCAAGCTTTACACTAATTTCCACCATACCGCTGATGATGACCGCACGGTCGAAAACGTTTTGGTTTTAAATTTAAACAACATACTTTTTAGCCTTTATCATTAACAAAAAAAAGTGTGATAGTCATATACAATCTGTTACTGGTTTGGCTCAGTTTCATGGTTCGGCAACCTGATTGGGTTGTTGGGATTTCGAGTAGTACCAAGAAAGAACCAAAATACATGTTGCATATGTAAGAATTGACTATAGCGCTTAAAATTTGAAATCAGTTTCAAATTTGTGGAAATGAAAAGAAGGACGTTATTTTCCATATTTCACTTAATTCTCTGAGCTTGGTCATAGTTAATAGAGAGACCCCCTCTATTAACTATGACTTGGCCTATCTCAGAATACCATGTCGGTGTTCACAACTTCTTGCCTTTTGCTTCTGTTCAACAGATGAGAAATGTTGTTTTGCACCTCGTTACTAATCAAGTTGCTGCGTCAGTTGTGGTCGAGTTTGTCAAACCGCCATCGAATGCTCCCAAAGCATTTCCTCTTCAGCAGGCAGATAATAGTGGCCTTTATTGGAAGTCTCCGTCGTTGCAGTTTCCAATTAAGGACAACATTGAGTACTGCTACACTGTTCACTCCATTCAAGAAACTTTCAAGACTAGTACGAGAGAACCAAAAAAACGTCATGTACACTGGGGAGCCAACCAGTATGATGTCTTCCACTACCCAGGTAACACGACGTTTTGGCAAAGTCTGTTCAATGGGCAGTTCTATTTTGTGCGATTGATTTATCAGCAGCTTGTGAATGAAGAACTCAGTCTTGACCGTGCCTTAGAAGAATATGACTCTCTTGCATTTGGAAACGCAAAGTTTCGACTTCAAGAGCGTGTGAAACTGTATGAATGGATAATCAGTTTGCAGCAAGAGGGAGGAAATTGTTATCGTTCCCTTTTCATTTGTTACTTGCTGCTCAAGTTTTATCGTCGAGCTAACTGCACAGTTCTGCAGCATTACATTGTAGGGGGCGTTGCTGACAAGCTGGTGTATTTTATGAGCACGTGGAACCGTGAAGAGTTTGATCGACTATGCCATAAGAACATTAAAAACGCCATGATGGAAACGATCAGCAACCTTGTGGATGTTGGGACTTCGTTGGGATGGCTGCCTTTTTTTGCTTTGTTTTGTCATTTATTTGACGCTGGATTTGTAATAAGAAAAGCAACCGATCTTGAAAGGATTCCCAATAACGTAAATCCCTCTGATGCAGGAGTTGTGAACTATATCAACATCGCTCTCTCTAAACTTAAAAATCTAAAGAACGTAAACGATTGCGAAAGATACGTAAAGTTTCTGGTAAAAAGAGCACAGAGCGTAGAGATTTTATGGAGACTTCATGATTTGTGTCAAGAGAAATCCCCAATCTTCGCTAAACAGGAAATCAAGTTCTTTGGAAAGGTATTCCAGAAATTAACTGGTCAGGAAAGACATCTCAGACAGCAAGAAATTTTTGAGCCACAAGTATGGAGTGGAGTTCCCGAAGCTCTTCGTGATGACCTGGCTGATCCTTTCATCAAATCAGTTAAGGATAGAATCCCGGAAGTGCGAACGTGGGGACAAGAGCGGCTGCACGCGCTCTGCAATATCATGCTAGATGCAAAATTGCAGAAATGCAAAGATTTCATGAAGGTTTTACAACTTCTTGCCGAATCAAGCTCAAAGGAACTTCACGATTTCATGTTTAAACTTCTCAACAATCCCAAGTTTGCTGAATATTGGAAAGGTGTTGACGAAGACACTCGTTTCAAAACCCTTAACAAGGTTTTGATGGCAGCAATAGGATTTGAAACCCGTGCCCATTTTTGGGAGAGCAAGAATACGGTACTGCGAACTCTGAAGGCCGTAAATGCCATTTGTGAAACTCTTCAACTGACTCCCTGTCCCACATTTGTCGACTCTCTCCCCAGAGTGATGTCCAATCTTCAAAACTCTGAAACAGCAGACGTAATTGATGCCTTTGTCGAAGTACAAGGACTCAGTCAGGAGATTAAAGAGCACTACGACCGACTGCTCCGGTTGGTCATCAAAAGAGATGTGGAGAATGGAAGCTTGCTTACGACCATGAAACAGATGTTTGCGACACCTGGTGAATCCAGTGCAGAGAAGAACGAAGTTGATGCGCTCAAGATCGACAGGTAATTAGTATTCCTCCATTTGTAATCGACTTTTTCTGTACAATAGCCGAAAGGTACGTTTAAGTTTCGATTTCCCCCCTTCCTCGTTTTTCATTGAGTATTATTATCTGAAGTGTAGATGGCTAATCGGTGAACTGTTCCACTAGCTACTGTCACTAAGAGCAATAATCATTGCGTATACGCCAGACCAATACTGTTGTGTTCATGCACCGTACATGGATATATTTGTTAACGCAACGTGATAACGGCGGTGATTTACAGAGCGTTTTAAGAATACATTGCAATTCTAATGAAAGAAAAGATTCTCAAATAAAAGTGATAAATAATTGCCGAACTCGTTTATCATAATTTACGTAACTTTTTCAGGGTTTCTCAGATCAATTATTTGGTTCTTCTACTTGCATCGGCAAGTGATTTACTGTCCGTCACTTGCAATTTAAAGTAAATTTGGGTACGTGCTAAAGCTTTTTAAAGGAATTTGGCCGTTCGTAACCCAAACGTATTAATAAAAACGTTTTTGTACAAGAAATGAGTGTCTGAGTTTTCAAGACTAGCTTACTTTTTGTTCATTGAAGAAGAGAGAAAATGTCTCGGCTTGTATAACTGTCAAGTTTGTTTATACTTTAGGGTATGCGAGGAGGCCATTTTGTCACTTTTGAAGAACACAAACCTCCCACCAGGCAGTGAGGTTAATGACAGAGGTGAGTACGAAGAGGTCTTCGAAAATCTGTCAAAAGAAGAAGAACTGTGGATCTTTCTTTTAAACCACACAAAGCCGTCCGAGAAAGTCAAAGAAGATCAACGGTTTGCCGTTGTTGCCCAGGCATTGGCTGCATTTTTGGCAGACGCAGAAGCCAAGCAGCTTAAACTGGGTTTTATACAGAAACTGAAGGAAAACCTGAACAGTATAAATCTTCTCACCAAACTCTGCGCATCATTCCAACTCTGCAAATCTCATCGAGAACCAAAAGTGTTTTTTGAGCAAGAGGAAGTAGACGCCTTGATTTCTTCTAATATGATTGAACTGGGTCGTTTTCACAGCATTATAAACGGTTTGGAGAAGGCTGTAAAGTTTTTGCAAAGACTGAAAAATGTCAAACTGCTTGACACCGAAGATGTTGTTAAGTCAATATTTAAGAAGAAAAAAGAGATTCCCGACACTCGTGTTGCAGATATTCAACATGAAGAGTTCTGGGGCGACCTAGAGTCTCTCCTGCAAAATGCAGAGCTTCTTTCGAACCTATTGCAGTCTCTTATTTTTAAGTCTGCAGCTGAGAGTTGTTTCCAAGAAGAACAAGAAGACCTCTATTCTATTGAAGACGCACTCGAACTGTTGTCCGAAGATGGAGTTTATCTCTTTAATGAACTTTGCGGTCCCCTTTTTCGGGGAGCAGATTCCTTGTATATGCATAATACGGAACGTCTGATGAGCGCAATTGAGACGGAAGACGAACTGATGAAAGAGTTGACTTTCGTTACCGAGGAACTTGGAGAAGATGGGGTTTCAGCTGAGGTTGAACAGATGCTTAAGTGCTACCTAAAGTATCCAGCCATTCAAAAGAAAATGCAGAAACTAGAAATGATATTGGAGGCGTTTGATTATGACAGGTGGCAAATCCCCAAATGGACATTGACGGTTCAAGCACTATCCCGCCGCAAAAGAAACAGCTATCTTAAACTGGAAGAGTTGAGTGACGCCGTCAAAGCTGTTGCACACATTGATGCAACGCTTTCCGAAGACCTCGCGAATATTGTCTCAGAGTTGGCAGATTCGCGAGATTTGGTTGATCTTTTGCAAGAGACAGCCCATGACGATGTGGTGATTTTCATTGATGCAGTGGAGGAACACTCGGACCAAACTGTTTCTGAGTCAGAAGTTTCCGATTTCATAGAAGTTCATCGGTTTTTAAGCCCTCTTGTTCAAGACCCACCGGATGATCCAGAAGAATTTCTTAACAAGCTTAAACAGCGGTTTGATAGCCTAGAAAAACTAGTTGGAACTGGAATGGCAGCAAAGATAAAGGCATGTAGCTTCAGTGTCCATAGTCTGACAAACCTGTACAAGAATCTTGCAAATCGAGGAGAGATGACCAAAGAGATTATAGCTAATGCGTTGTCGAAGGGTCGTTATCAGGTTGAAACAAACGCAGCAAAACAGGCGTTCGATGTTAACTGGCAGTTCAAGCTGGTCTACAAAGAAACGGATGACAGTGACAGAACACACAACATGGCTGATCTACTGGATTTTAGAAGTCGTGCTTTGCTGATTGTCAACTCGGAAACAAAACAACAGAGTTTAGCAGCTGCTGGCATCACTCGGGAGTCCAGCAATGTGGACCTTCAGGAATTTATCAAGCAAGTGGATCTTCTTTC
>JAOBYE010068896.1:0-36450 GCA_025403585.1 Parazoanthus swiftii
ATCTATCTATCTATCTATCTGTCTGTCTGTCTGTCTGTCTGTCTGTCTGTCTGTCTGTCTATCTATCTATCTATCTACCTATCTATATGTCTGGATATTTTTAAGATGCTCCCTTAATTCATTTTCCAGACATTTTTGTTTCTTGTTAAGAAACCATGTTTTTCAGCTGATACAAGAAGAAAGGAAATCGTGATCAAACAATTGTGTTTCTTCGAAAGTTTTTGGTAAAAAATTAATGTTGCGCGGTTGCAATCAGCGTGAGGTCTCGTCTAACACGCGGTCACAAAACAAGCCGCGATTATTCAAATAAGCCATGCAAAAAACCTGCTCGGATGTTTCTATTTTCCGCAAAACAAAACTTCATTTGCCTTTCATAGAAAAGCAAACAGACTTGGAAAACCGGAAATGAAATTTCAGCACCTCAGCATGCATTTAAAATGACGCCTACACGCATATCTTTGTGAACACATTTTTCAGTTTTTGTCAACATCTGTTTGAAAAAAGTTGTAATTCATATTTTCTTTTACTATTATTATGAATAATTTTAGTGACGGTTTTTAAACGCTTCTTTACAAACATGGAGATAAAAGTCAATAAATATAGCGCTCAAATAACGCGCTTGTTTTCAAACAAATTTCGCAAATAATACGTCGGTAAATACGCCAATTGTCCACCATAGAAAGTCAGGGCGATATTCAGTTTCACGTAGGTTAATAAAAGACTATGAAAATAAAGAATACATGGTTCTGAATAATCTCAAAACGGATTCTTTTTGATTGTATCTAAAAAATCATATAACTATTAGTTCTATTAGTTTAAAAATCCCAAATGGATCATGGAATGGATTTTTGCAGTTAATGGACGCATTCAAAGCGAGCTGGCACGACTAAAGAAACAATTTGATACTCTCAGGCTTTCGGCTTTATGTAACGTGATCTCCATAACCTAGTCTTCGTTCTTTTAAGGCCATAGATAAAAGAATAAGGGAAGAAAGCACTCACTTCAAATGATATTTGAGCCTAGCTTCCAATCTTAATTAACTACTATTAAACATCTTTAACATTTCAGGCATTCACGAAAAAATCGAAGCCAAATGATAGAAATAGAAATGATTGATTCCTTGATGTATGGCCAATTAAATGGCTGAAAATATAACGAGTTGTCATGGTGACGAATAGTAGCGCAACACCTGCAGCAGCTACTTCAAAGATCCAATCACAGTGAAGCTTCATTCTAGCTGTTTTACAACAAAACTACGACCTTGCATTAATAAGTATGACTGGTTCGTGATATATGCAGGTGGACTAATGGCTTCCATACAACTAGTGAAATAAGACGTACATAGTGCTTGAATACAATTCAAGTCTCTACACTTTTTGAGGTTCTTCAAACCAGCGTAATTTCCGGACACTGTGCTTTGTGTTTCAAGCGGCGAAAAGTGGGATAAACGTCGCCTCTATAATTTTGTCTTCCGCCGGAGCAATAACAAAAACAGCCCAACATTTGGATATCGCTTTTATTTATGGCGTCCTCTTGTCGCCTCGTAACTCCAAGGTTGAAGCAGGGAAATATATTCATCGCAAGCTTAACTTTTAGACTCATCTTCTATACATGTTTTGTTGTGCTCTGAAAACTTAATTATATTTGAAGGAGTTAAAGCTCTTCCTGCCACAAAAAAGACTAATCTGACAACGTGAATCCTCAGAAGTCATTTGAATATGGAATTGATTGTTATTCGGCTGTCATTACAAAACTAATCCGTCGCGAACTGCGAGTAGAATAATTGTGTGGTTTGTTTTCTGCAGGAGCATTTTCAAAGCTGTTATACACAATTGTACAAAAACATCGATGCTGTAATGGCGACGTACAGAGTTGGTGATAAAGCAGTTATTCAAAAGCAGCTTGTTTTGGCTCGAGAGACACTCGAAAAACTTCGAGCTCTGAGTGGTACAAAAGACGAGGCTGTAAGCGAAAATGGCAGTTATTCTTCGCAAGGATCGGGTTTTCAAAATGGCTATTTTACGCAAAGAGATATATCAGCTGGAAATTCTAGAACGCCGCTTTTCTCATCCGGAAGCACGGCCAATGGATTTGAATATCGCACTTACGAAAACCACACAGAGACATTAGACTATACAAGAACAGCACGGGACAATCTGGTGAAAAAGTTAGGTCTTCAAGTTTCAAAGCTTGAAGATGATTTAAAAGTTTCGTTGTTAAGTTATCTGGAAGAAGTGGAGTTACAAAAAGAGGATTTGATTAACAGTTTTGACAAAATGCAACAACAGGTCTTGCAACACCAAAAATCATGTCAAGATAATCATAAACAAGCAATAGAAAAAGAAATTATAATTCAGAAACTACGAGCCTCCAATCAAGCACTTGAAAAAGAAAACCAACATTTGAAAAGAGAAACAACAGGGTATGCGAGCAACTCATCACTTCCGTTCTCCGAGGAAAGTTATCAAGAGAATCTTAGTTCTCTTTCTAGTTCACCTCGAAGCTTTCAGTCGCATTTACAAAATGGTAAGAGCGACCTCAAAGAAAGCCTAATAGAGGAAAATGCTCGACTTAGGGAACTGTTACAGCAATGTGACAATAATGAAGTGTCAAGACTTGAACATAAAGTGGGTCAACACGAGAAGTTGAGCGACGCTTATACCAAGGAACTTCATTCAAAAGAGGGCTTAATTAAACGACTCAAAGCCGAAAACCGTGGTCTCCGAACAGACGTTGAATCACTTGAGAATGAAATGCTACGGGTTAATGCGAGTAGATTGAATGCCGAACAACAAAAGGATAAAATGCACCAAGAATTACAATTTAGTGATGAGCAAATTAACACTTTACGACTGAAGCTTAAAACTACAGCGGAAGAAAGACAATATCTCAAAGAAGCCATGGAAGAGACAAAAGAGAGAGCCAGTACATGTGAAAAGAATTTAGTCACACTGGAACAAGAACTCTTGGATTTGAGAAATAGGAGTGAAAACTCAAAGATTAAAATAAGAGAAAAAGAAAACTGTATTACTTCACTTAAACACGACAATCATAACTTAGGTAGAACTTGTGATTCTTTGAGAAAGGAACTTTCCATTGCGAAAAATGAAGCTTATGATCTCAGATGCGAGAAAGATAGACTCCAGAAAGAAAGTACTGACAAAGAAATAGAGTTTATGAACTCAGAGACGACAAGTAGAGCAAATCAGAACAGACTGCAGGAGTTCAAACAAAATTTACATGTTGCAGAAATAAAACTTGCCAATCTTGAAGGTAAGTGCCAACAGTACGAAAGGAGAGAAGCAAAACTAAACCAAGAAGTGTTGGCAAACCTTGAGAAATATTCGCAAGCCGAACAAGAACTGTTTCTAACAAAGAAGGAGCAGGCACAGCTCCGTGGCTTTTACGACAGCAGCGAAAACAAGAGAAATCGGTTACAAGCAGACCTTGAGACTGCAAGACAACAAATCAAGGCTTTGGAAAACGATGCACAGAATAGGAGAAACCATTATAACTTAGAGCCTGGAAGACAAGAGATTGATCGCTTACGGAAAGAAAACCAGGAACTTGAAGACGAAATTGAGCATTTACAGGGTGTTGTAAGTTGTAATACGGGAAATTCGCAGCAACTGGAGACCGCATTAAGCGAAGCAAAGGAGCAAGTTGATGTTCAGAGAACGAAAGCAGAGAATGCCGAGGAACTGTTAAAAAGAAAAGACGAAAAAATCAAACAACTTCGAGATGAACTCGTTGAGGTTCATAACCAAAACGATGCCCTAACAGACCAACTTTTGAAAAAAGGTCGAGACACCGAAAACTTAAAAGTATCAGTAATGTTATTGGAACAAGAACTCGAAATTCTGAAAGCACGTGTAACGTCTCAAAGTAACCAGGCCACGTTTGGTCACGGTGAGCCCGCAACTCCCGACAGCGGTATATCTGAGACTGATTGTTCATTTAAAGGCAAAGACGGAGATAAAGTGGTCGAGCGACTGCGCAACGACATGGTGGCTGCAAAACTCAATAAGTCTGAAATTAACTACAAGCAAATGAAAAATAAAACCCAGGAGCAAGATAATGTCGACAGTTTAGTACAAGCTGAGCGCACAAAAACAGCCCAAAAACTTCAGGAACTACAAGAAGAAAACGAGATATTGAGAGACGAAGAGCGAAAAGCGAAGGAAACCTTAGCTGCAATTGAGCAAAAACTCGATGAGTTAGCAAGAGAAAACGAGGAACTTAAAATAAAAGAGATGGGTAACAAAAAGCAACAGTCACTGCACGATGAGCTTATTGAAATAATTCCTGACTACCAAGAAAATGGTTTCGGGGAGCTTCAAGCAACTCCAGAGCCAGATTCTTTCAGAGAGGAAGATTTCATACCAGGTCGTGCTTCGAGCAGAATAGACACTGAAACTGAAGAGCTCAGAGCACAATACGAAGCTTTAAATCAAAGCACAAGGGAACTGGAGGAAAAATTGCGACAAGAAAACGAAAACGTAAACGATTTGTTATCGAAAAGAGAGAAAATGCTTGAAGAATTGAATTTGGCAAAAAATGAAGCAAAAGCATTTTCAAAGTCGTTTACAGACTCAGAAGAGGAGAAAAAACGCTTAAAATACAAAAACGAACAACTTGAAGGAGAGATTACAGACTTAAAGGAAACTATCGAGACCCGCGAAGCGAGCCTCTGGAAAATACAAGAAGAAAGAGAAACGCTTTCTGAAGAACTCAGACAAACAAAAGAAAATTTAGACCAGCTGGAGCAGATACAGACAAATGAACAAGTTAAAAATAAGGAGATACATGATAACCTGATGAATGAAATTTTAGACAAGGAACAAGACATTGCAAGCTTACAGCAGGAGCTTTCGTCTGTCAGTGACAAGTGTGATGCTATGGAAAGCTCTTTAATGGTCGTCAGTGAGAACAAAGACATTAGTGCCCAAAGAGAACTCTCTGAGGTGAAAAGCAAATGTACAGAGTTTGAAAACGAACTGGAAAGTTGTCAAAAGAGAGAACTAGAATATAATCAGATTTTAGCTGTTACAGATGATAAAATAAGAACTTTAACTGCTGAAGTAGAAGAAGCAAGAACGAAAGAAAAAGCAGCTCAATCAAAACTACATGAACTGCAACAGGAATTTTCACTGGCCGAAACTGAGCTGCACAAACTGAACGACAAAACCATGGCAATGAGGAAGGAGGCAGAACGAGACCAGGAAAAACAAGCAGAAGATGAAAAAGTTATGACAAACTTGGAAAATGAAAAACGACAACTGACTGATAAGTTGCTCGAGGCAGAAGAACGAATACACGATCTGCAGAAACTGTGTGATGATGTGAAAGGGCGGAAAGAAATTGCTGTAGAAACAATGAGAGAATCATTGCAGTGTAAAGACAAGGAAATTGCTGATCTGACCAAAGAACTTTCCTTGTCTGAACTCAAGTATACGGAACTGCGAAGCATGATGGAGACTTCGGAAGAAAAAAGTTCTGGAGTTCACAAGGAGTTACTAAACACGAAAGAGAAATTTGTAGAGATTGAACACGAAAATACTAATTTGTTACAGCAAGAGAAAGATTTCAAGGAGGCGCTGTCCGAGAAAGAAGAACAACTGAAAGAAGTCAAGCAAGATGCAGCGGAATTAGAAAGAGAAATGCATGAAAGAGAGGATGAGTTTGATGATATTTGCCGTAGAATGGAAGAACTGGATACATTAAACAAAAACTTGAAGGAAGAAAATGAAGTGCTTCTACAAGCGGCTCGGGAAGCTGATGAAAAACTAGCCGATGCGGTCAGAAACCTTCAAAAGCTTGACGAAGATAAAAGAACAGCGGAACAAGAGTTGAAAGTTACGCATGAAAGTATATCCGACCTGGAAACAGCTTTTGAAGAGAGCCAGGATGAAAAGACTGCATTTAAAAGAAAACTCGAAGATGCTGATGAGAAAATACGTGAATTAAATGACAAAAACAACCAGCTTCTGGAAGAAATGAAAACGTTTGAGGAAAGAAATACGCAACAAGAGGCTGACCTTGCGACAATGGAAGAATTTCTTCAAGCTCAAAAAGATCGTGTTGACGAATTGCAAATAGAACTAAACACTGCCGAAAGTAAATTATCATTATTGGAGGAAGCAAAAGGAAGGAGTCAAAATCAAGAACAATTACTTCAGGAAAAGGCACTAAATGCCCTGCAGTCACTTAATGAGATTGAAATAGAGAGTACAAGATTAAAATCACAACATGGGGAACTTGAGAAGGCATTGGCTAAGGAGAAGCAAAAACAAAATGATTTGGAAGAAAACAACGACGATCTCAAAAAAATAAACGAAGACATTTCAAAAGATCTAGAAATAGAGCGAGAAAACGTTTGGGCTATACAGGATGAGCTTGAATCGAAGCAAAAGGAATTAAAAAGAGTTCAAAAAGAACTACAACGACACAAGATCGAGCTGGAAGAAGCAGAAACAATCCAAGCGCAAGAAATGTACAAGAAATCCAAACTAAAGGAGGAATTGCTTCAAGCTAACAAACAAATCGAAGAACTTGAAGCGGTGAAGGAAACGCGGCAAAGAGACAATGAGCATTTAGAAAAACAACTGAACGCCACCAGAGAAAAGATATCGTCTTGCGAGAATAAACTGGAGCAAATCTCGGAAGAAAATGCAGATTTGAAAGGACAATACGATGAAATGAAAAAGAGACTTAAACTGAGTGTAGACGAAATAAATGACTTAGAAAAAATGCTACAGCAGCAAAAGGAATTGTGCGATGATTATCGAAAAACTCTTGTCGAACGAGATGAAACGATTTTGAATTTGAATTTTAGCCGAGACGCGGCTGAGGGTGCTTTACAGTCAGTAAAATCAGATCTTGTAAACAAGGAAAGCGTTTATAAGAGCAAAAAGGATCAAATCGACCGCCTACAGTATGAACTAAACCGAACACAGAAGAAACTTGACAAAACTGAAGTTTTCTATGAGAAGAACTGTGTTGAAAACGAAAAACTGCAAAAGGAAGTTTCAGATTTGAAGAAAAGGATCAGTGAGTTAGAGGAGGTTCGAGTAGAAAGAGAACTTCTTGCAAACCAACTGGACAAGTACAAGAAGCTTTATAACATGCAAGCGACTGCGCCAACGCGATCCGCCGAAGAGAAAGTGAAGGACTGGGATGACAAATTAGAAAGAGCACAGTCAAGAGTGAGTGATGCCCTAACTGAACTCACGAAAGATATACGCAGACAGGAGCAAAAGACTTTCCGCTCTGGGACTCCGACTAGGAAGAAACAGTTTCAGTTCGACGAGATAGAAGAAAATGGCGCCTTGAAAACAAAGTCATACAGCAGGGACAATTCCGTAGACTCTATGGTATCTGAAAGCTCCGAGCTCCCTGAAGGCTTGCAAGAAAGACATGAAAACTCGCAAGAAAGACATGAAGGTGGTTTTGTGGGTATTACTGACCCAACTGACGTCGGTAGACACAGAAAGAACCAGGAAAAGACTTCGGTGAAAAATGTGGACGAAAGTGCAGCAAACGAAGTTCAAAGTTCGCCTACCGAACCTGAGATAAAAGTAACTACCAACGATATGAGCTTGCTATGTTCGGCGCCAGCGTCATTCCAAGACAAACAGACAGAAATCGGTAATGACGTATGCGTAGAGCCGCCACCTGGATTTGAGACATCTAGCAACGAACCAATCATTGAAGCGTTACCGCTGAACACAGACACAGCATCGTCTGATTCAAAGTCACAAGGTCCAGACAAAAATGAACTGGGTTCTCGTGAAAAATCAAGCAACTTAAACGTTGGGATAAGAAGTGAACCAACAAAAATTATTGATTTACCACCGGATGACTTTGCACAGTACTTTGTTCCGTCAAGCTTTACCGAAGTGAAAGACCACACGGAGCCCACATCGTCTCAGTCACGTCTTGAATCAGATATGCTGTTGGACTTGATGCCAAATGAAATTCCAGATGGGGATTCTTTTACCTATGATGTTACAAAACCAAGTGCTGGCCACACGGAGACCGCAACTTCTCAATCACTTCCTGATTCAGATCTACTGCTCGATTTGACGCCGATTAAAATGACAGAAGCCAATTCTTTTTCCCATGTCACAAACCCAAATCCTGGTCTTAATGATGTGAAGGGCCGCACGGAGACCGCACCTTCTCATCCACATCCTGAATCGGATCTGTTGTTAGACTTTATGCCGACTGAACTGCCTGATGGGAATTCTTTTTCTTATGACGTTACAAGCTCTTTTGCGCAACCGCAAGCTTCAGATAGTCAGCAGCCATCCAACAAAAATGAATGCGCGGACAATGAAACGGGAGTTGACAGCTTAGCAAGTACATTGGTGGATTTCGGATTCAGCACAAGTGACGGACACAGCAGTGCGATGTCTGATCCTTTTATCACGAGCCCAGAACCAACACCCACGCCATCTTTGACGGATGGAGAGGATTTCGACACTCCAAGAACTGTAAAGTCACAGGAAATCAATGATCAGATCAGTATCGATACAGCGAAAGAAAACAAAAATAAACATCCTGAAGAACAACCGGATAACGATAGCCAAAACAATCCGGTCAAGATTTTAATCAATGACAGAGTGTACAGTGAAGAGCCGGAGGATATTGAGAGCTCTGTTGATGCACCTGATGATCCAAACGATGGCCTTCAACGCAGCCCCGACCACCATAGGCCCTTCGAAGAACTTTCTTTTCAAGAGCAAAACCTAGATGATGCTATCAGCCCTAAAAACGAAGCAGCCTACATTCCTAAAGCTACAGGTTTTCCACTTAATGCGGAAAATGAAAAAGAAGGAAAAGAGAAAAATAATTATGAACCCGATGAGCCAAAACAGGAAGAACATGCTGAAGCAAAACAAATTCCTTTTCAAGCAGTCACAATTGGAATCGATTCTCAAAAGAAAACTGCAACTAAAGTTCCTGTAAACAGAAGTCATTACAGTCCAGAAGTTCCACGGAGAGGACGTGTTGTAAAGGAATTTGAGAAAACAACTGAACATGAACCTTCAGTGAACACCACTAGCATCAAGACTGAGAGAAACACTGATACTGCGCCGCCAAAAAGAGACGTTTCTCCAAGGCGTTTGGAGAAGTTGACAACCTCCAATAAAATTGAAAACTGGTCGGATGATAGTTCAGGTAGTCAAAACATTGCTCATACAGAAAATGAAAGTGAAAAAGCGGGCGAGTTGTACAAAGCTGTAGAAGATGAAGAACAATATAGGAAACCGAGCGAAATTCTAAAAGAGTTTGAGAAGCGAGTTAACGTAAAAGAAAAATCTGAAATTCGCAAACCTAAACTACCGCCAAAACCAGCCAAGAATCGCGCAACGGTAACGGTGGACTTCGAAAAGAAAGATACAGTGGACAACCTGCAGCTGCAAGAGTTAAACAAACAAGTGAAAGAGAAGGAACATTCGCCAGGAGGAAATGATCAAACTCCAAGACCTGCTCCGCGCGCGAAACCTCGAAAGATTCAGCCAGGACCGATAAAAGGAAAGAAAAAGGGCGATATAGATCCCGTGGTTTCTGCAAAACAACGGGAGTCACTAAACAAGGAGCCAGAACCTCGATACAAAGCAATTGAGGTGGAGATAGAAATTGACCAAACTGCAGACGAAGACGCGCCAGATGAAGCCCACTACAGGAAACCAAGCGAGATTGTGAAAGAGTTTGAAGGACGAACACGTGGTCCTGTGCGCAAACCACGCCCAACAAAGCAAGCTCCAAATATGGAAGTGTCAGCTGTTCCGAACAAAAGCGAGAGTGAAAAAAGTGATCCTGAGCAACAAGAGTCGGCCACAAGCGCTACATATGCGGGTGATGATGATGTTGAACATTTAGATAAAGGAAGAAAGCGTGTTTTGAAGTTAATTGCTGCCTTCGAAGGGAAAGAAGTGTGACATTGCTGTACCACAGCAAAATAACAGAACAAAACCTCCACGAAACACTCACCCGAGGAAGTCGCCAGTGCAGCTTGGCCGCGCAGCACTAAAGGACAAGTAGAACTGACCAAATATGGTGATTTACAGTGCTGTAATTGACCCACATTACTCCGTCCTAAAAGGGCCCATTTCCAAGCCCGTTCCCTTTCTAGAGCTGGAACTTTGTTATGCAAGAACAATTACAAAACTACAAATAACCACATTTTGTTCAAGGCTTGTTATCAACTACTGTGATCCACGGTCCACTAAAACCGAACTGAAGCCGTGACTCGAACATCTCTTCAAACTGAGTGATGTCATCGAGAAGAGGTCGCCAATAAGAACACAAACGAACGCAATGGATCATGGTAGTTGATCGCAAGTCATTTAGAGAGCACGGTTTGGGTTAAAAATTTGCAGTCTGTGTATGCGTTCGAGTTCGAGTTGATTTCGAGTTGTCCTTAGACTAAGAAAAATAATTTTGAAGGCATAAACACTTCACAAGAATGAATTTCTGATTAAAACCGGGACACTGTGCTCCCGAAAGACACTCAAGCCTCTCTCCCGGCTTGCCTTGACCCGAACCCTAAACTCTCTCCACGCTCAACTCATAAAATGCTCTGTCCCATCTAGGTTGCTCGGTTTTTAGACATTTAACGGAAAACTAGCACAGTATACATGTGACTGGCCACTGTAAACTTGTTGGCTACTGATTGCGTTAGAACTGAAAAAAGTTGTATCAGTATTAGACCGAACTTGTTTAATTACGGCTACTACACAGTCCACTCCTGAAACTCAAACCTTAATTAAAACGAAACGCGACAAGATTCGCGTTGTTTGGAGTTCAAGTTATTGGAATATTGAGTTGTCGAGAGTAAATTAGTGAGAAAATGACTTAAAGGGAGAACCTAGTTATCGGGAATAATGAGTGAGAACGTGGCTCGAAGGGACAACAAGTTTAGTTGGAACGATTTATCTGGACTTTCGATTTGTCGAGTTCCAGTTATCGAAAGCCTGCTGTATGTTACCAAAGTCTATACAAATTATTTTCTATAGCGTACCAAACAAAACAAAAGTGCACTGTAAGCAGATCTCTTTCGTTTTGGGATTTTGTTGTCCCATTTCGGATTGCGTGAGAATGCCCATGTGAACTTTCGCTTTTTATTTTAATTGTATACATCTCAAGATTATTAGACTGACAAAGAAACTGTTCTCAAGGGAACTCTCACGTCAACAAACAAAAGAGGTCCATATTGTGATCACAATGCCAAGCTTTTCCTTTTAAACTGAAATGAAATAGATAAAACGAGAAAGCAATTTTTACATGAAATAACCGCATAAACTACTTACAAAAACTTCACTCAAGAGTGAAGAAAACTTCGTTTATAAAAGTGTATACATATGCATGTTCTCATATTAACTATTTTTAAACTATTTAAGTAGTAGGAATGATATCGATATGTAAAAGCTTTTAATGTTATGCAACATTTTTCTAAACAATTTGTAAGAGAATAACCAACCACTGACAGTAAACGTAAGGTATTTATTGTTTGCAAAAACGCAGCAACTTTTGCCACACGAAGCCCAATTATGCATAAACATATATTTGATTTAAAGTTTTAAGTTACTCGAAAAGCTTGTAATCAAAACTTAAAATAAAAAGCAACCGTAGTGGTACAATTTGAAGCCCCCTTTTTACTACTGAAGCGTTTACAAATAACACGTTCAGTGAAGATGCCAGTCACCAACTATAAAGCTTTGTTTGTTTTTAAGGTCATTTCCCTGAAAAAAAATCCGCTCATAGACTTTTTTCAAACTTTGTCCACATATTGCCTATCATAAGGGAATGCAAAAGACATAATAAAAAGGGGGGGGTGCCCGACCTCGTTTGAGAGCTATAGCTAATCAAACGTACCCCTCTTAATGCCACATAGCAGGTGTTTGGTTTTTGTTTCGAAGTGTTTGATATATCTGCTTACTCCAAACAAATAAGCCATGTTTTCATTTGAAATATGTAAGGAAGCAATTAAACAAGTAGCTTTGAGTATATCCCAAGTTTTCATAGCAATTTTAAGTTCAATATTAGACTTTCGAGCATGAATGGACCTTAATCGTGACCAAAATTAACGGTAACTTCGAAATTATAGTCTGGCTTCTATAAGGGGCCAAATGAGTTGTCCGAAATCCTAAGCGCGTTGTTTGTGTTCAAGTTTTATCAAGTCAGTCATAAAAATATATGTAACTTTTTGAAGTCCAACATTAATAAGCTTGCAGAGAATTTTATAGAACCAAACTGCAATGTTGTCGCTGTTTAGTCATTAAATTAACGATGATATATTGTTTATATATAAATCAATAAAATATCGACTTTTCTATGTGACGTTTCTTTGGGGGTGCGGGAGGGGGTCTCGAGAGAATTGTATGCATAACGTTTCTTGAGGATAAAATCGATATGTGACGCTTCCCTAAAAAATGCGAACTAATGCAAACTTTTTAATCAAACAATTTTTTATTTCGATTATTATATGATAAACATGTACAATATAAAACAAAGTAGAGTGTAGTTCATGTTAACTCTTCAAAGTTTCCACTATTAGACCACATGCAAAGGAGAGAGATTTTGAATTCTGCCATCTGATTCCCAAAAAGTTTCTGTAAGAAGAAAATGAAAAAGAAAAATGCTAAATACTAACTCCAAATAACTTGCACAACCAAGCCTAACTACAGGGAAGATCTATGATCTCTCCACTGAATCTATAATCCATTAACCCCAGACAGTCTTACAACATCCATACAAAACAGGTACATTGTATAGGACTGTAAGGAGACTAAAAGGGCTGCAATGACGACTCATACAGTAATAACTTTACTAAACAAAAAAAAAACTAAACTTTATTAGAACATAGCTTGCAATTTTTCGCGCGCTTTTTTTATGGCGCAAGCGTGCGTCTACCGGTATAGCCACTCTAACACTTCTCTCGTGCTCTCCCAACTTCCCGCGTGCATCCATAACTCAATAGGCGCACGCTAAACATTGACCATTTCTTAATTTAACGTCGTTGCGCTAGGAGTGGTTGCCCATTCTCCCAAGCCAGTGGCTTATGTTTAACTGTTAGACAGCACAGATATTTACATGAAAGTCGATTTTGTGGAGGGAGGAAAACCAGAGAACCCGGAGAAAAACCCTCGGAGTCAAAAGAAGATAGACAAACTTTCAGCCCACATGTGAAACCCACAGGACTCGATCCCGGGTCCACAGAAGGTGGAGGCACAAGCACTAACCACTCGGCCATCCTGATTGCCCACAAGATAGGCAGACAACTGAACTGGCTATGAAGCATGGCACACTGTCAATAGTGTTAGTCTGTGTTCTTACCAGCACTCTGGCTTGCTCTGGTGTTAACACGTCACCCTCTTTACACACCTGGTGATCACTTTTTAGCGTCACTACACCTTTAAAGTAAAATACAACATGGATGAGACTTTTGCAGTACTTTTTAACCCTTGAATAGTCGAGGGGGCTAAATTGATCCCCCAAATCAACTATGCTTATTAAAGTTTCAGATAATACTAACTGTTTTTACAAAACTTGTTCAACTTTCTTACTTTTCTTCCTTTCCTATCTAGTGAGATTATCTAATTTCCTGCTTTGGCCTGCAAATCCCTGCTTCCACTAGTTTAAAAATACAGCTGCATTTTTGCAGTTTTCAAACAAATCAAAGACAATGGCAAGATAGATAGGCTGTGCAAACAGTTCTTAATCAAAATGAATATGACTTTTGTCATGAATAAATAATCCACTAGGTCAAAGCTAGCTTTATCTCTAACCAATGCTTTGAAAAGCCCCATTCCTCCCTGGACTGAGTTGTTATTTGTTATGGCTGTCTTAAGCTTGGTTCACACTAGCAACAGAGACGAAAGTGTGAAATCCCATACAAACCCTGTAAAACAGAAACAGAACAGAAGAGAACGGAAGGGTCTGTTTTCTTCTTTTCCCTCTCTGGTTTACAGGGTTTGTATGGGATTGGTGCTTCTGTCTCCGTCGCTAGTGTGAACCAAGCTTAAGAGTTATTAACACCAGACAAGGTCGACTAACAGTTACTTCTGTAATACAGACTGGGCCTTAATGGCTAAACAATAACTAACCTTTCTTTAGTTCTGTTGGTAGTCCCAGCTGTCTCAGTTGGGGTTCCATTGAATGTGGAAACTGACTCAATGGTCCTGTTGAAAGATTGAGCACAACTCAGGGTCGTAAAACAGCAAAAATGTCAGTTGCCAGGAGTGGTTGTCGAAACAAACCTGCGGTAATCGATCTGGGACAGGTTTGATCAAACAATAGAAAACTGACAGTGAATTATTGCGGGGGAGGGGGGGAAGGGGGGTTCCAATAAGAGATATAGGGTGGTGTTTTGAGGGATCTAACTTAGAGTATTTCCTACAAACTAGTACAAGTTGGAGACATAACGAGGTTGGAAGGATTCTGATCACCCAGGAACCACTACTGGCCCAGTTTAAATACATCACTATGAACATGGCTGCAGTGTGAGCGAGCCATAATCTCTGTTAAAAAATAAAATGACTGCATTTGCAGCGACTCTGGTCGATGAGATCACCAAATAAAAGTATAGTCATATCTACTAACTGTATTCTTACTATTTCAGTTTGGGCACACACTAACTTTTCAACATGCCAACACCAAGTGTCAAGTTATGAAGTAACAGTTTGTATGTACTTAAATGTTCAAGTCCAAATAACTCACCTGCATCCAGTGTGATGTCATTTGTTGCTTTGTTTCCAGACCTTGCGTAGTCCATCTCACTATACTCTGTGCACCAACTATCAACACACATGCAAAAAACTGTTAAAAGATGGGTTCATTTTTGTTACTTATACTGACAATGGACTCAAAATAAGCAGAGTTCTAAAAAATTGCCTGTACTCTTGTGACGTACATTACTTCTATGAATGATTGATACATGGCAGCTGGTCATTAAACTAATTTTTATGACTCGTACTGAAATGCCATTTTTTAAAACCTCATCTATGGTGTCTGAGCACCATACAGCTGGACACAAGAAGAGTGCCAGGACTTCTAGCAGCATTTCTCACAGATCCCATGATCCCTCAGGACATGCCAGTACAAATGACATTATTTCAGCAAAATTTATCTTTCCTTTGGAAAACTAAAAAGGCACTCTAAAACATCGAAAACCTACGATTTCTCTGCACTTTATTACGAATTTAGATTATAAGAAAGGTTTGTGGTGCGAAAATGACCTAGAGCACTGCACAAAACAAAATAGCACTGAGAGAAAAGATGGGGCTCCGTGCCCTCTCGTTTTGGACTAGCTACAGTAGTACACTGGTTACCATGGTAACATGCAGTCATGTCTGGTAATGGGTAGTTTTATATCTGGACTCCATTAAAGCTCTAGAACTAGCTTGCTATCAGTGAGCTGGCATGATGTAGTGGCAATATAGAAGTATGCCTCCCCAGATCAATTTATTTCTAAATATCTACATTTTCAGTTGATTCTAAACACCCTGACCATAATACTGTACTTACCTTAAAACATCTTCTTTTGACTGATTTGTAAATAGTAATCCACACTGACCTTTTAATCGCTAAAAATCAAATCATGCAGTCAATAAATATTGTGGCTACTTTAAACTTTCAGCAAGAATTATTTGTCAAACTATTTTGTAACCTGAAGAACCAAG
Source organism: Parazoanthus swiftii (assembly GCA_025403585.1). NCBI lineage: Eukaryota > Metazoa > Cnidaria > Anthozoa > Zoantharia > Parazoanthidae > Parazoanthus > Parazoanthus swiftii. Next base: position 15,690 of record JAOBYE010068896.1, read on the forward strand.
GAACTGGGCTCAAAGATCATCCTTTTTTTAAGGCACGGGAGTGTTCACACCATCTAAATAAAGTCAAACAAGATCTACAATTTGAGACTTACCATTTAAGTTCAAGGTATTTGTATCTGCTTAACTGAAAGCTGACATGACTTGGTGGTACATGTAAAAAAGCCTCCTGTTGTATGTTTTATGGATTTAATTTTATATATATTAAATTTCTTGTCACTTGCAGTAAATCAAACGATTACCTATAATTCAGCTAACCAGTACCACTTTAAACAATATTTATGTAACTGACAGCATTCTGCTGGAAAACATTTTAGTATAGAAATGTGCTTGAAGTTGTAAAACTTTCTCTTACCCTACTAATTTTATGTAAGTTTTCTTTATATTCAGTTTCTGGGTCTTTACCAAGTGCAACTGCTATTACTTTATTTTTGCCAAAAAAGAACCTGAAAAATAAAATAGCAAATATACGATTAAAAGACCCATGTTTATTCATAAGTTTTGGTTTCATTAATTACAATAAATATGAATTTCAGTTATGAAGAATTAGCCCAAAAACAAATTGTGAATGAATGTAAAATCATGATATCATTATAGTTGTAGTACTTATAAGTTTTATACCTGCTATGTTTCCAGTGTTCTCGAACATCTTTCAGTTTGCTGTTTCTCATGTTTTCCACAGAAAAAACAAAGATGTATGCATACTCATCCACACATGCATGTACCTCAAGGAAAATAAAAAATTACTAACATTAATGAAAGCATTTTCAGTTTTGTCAAACTTAAAACTATTTTAATTTCAGTTTCATGAGCATTTTTTTTTTCATTTCTAACATAATTATTTCTTTGGAAAAAATTGGAGAACAGTTTATGGGCATCATAAAATAATTCACTGCTTGTACCTCTTTGATAAGACCTGACTTCAGTCCCATTCCCTTCTTTTTAGTCTGTGTCAAAGAGACTGAAACAAAGAAAACAAATCTCATTTTTAAGACAGAACAACATACTTTTCAACATAAACATTATTATTCACAACTTAAGAGATAGTATTGGCTGAAATTTCCATGGACATAATAAAAGATAACCACACATACCCCCCCCGGCCCCTCCCCACATTATGGTGAGCATTTCCCTCACCATATAAGGAGCTGTAGGATCTGCAAACCAGTTACCAGGTCTAACCATCAACATTGTTTACATGTTAATGAATTCGAAAGTTTATAATTATAATGTAAAATTTCTTACATACGGCTTTAACCTCTGCGCTGTGTTTACTGCTTGGTCGTGGCAAAAGGAATTACATTCGAAACATATTCAGAATCATAATGTGTTCGAATTCTTGCTACTATTCTAGTACTCCTGATTAAAAACAAAAATGTGAGCAGCACAGATCCCATTTAGAACACTAGTTCTTAAATATAATTATTTTGTTCACTTACCAACTTTGTTGCGTTTAGATTTCGGCATGATCGTGAGAAATCAGTCTAAATATAAGAGAAATGCTATCAAAACACTTTTTCCTGCACGTGTTGTGAAATAAACTCGATTGGGTAAACCCACTGACCAAAGATATGAAAGGCTCAGTAGCTGAAACAATAGCGCTTCCCCTATTCGTACCCCCCTCTCAGGACATTGCACCACCACGTTCTCTCTCTTTCAATCGCCGCCATCATGAGGTGAGCAAAATGGATATAGTTGTGTTTTGTTTTCCTCACGATTTCACTAATTTATAGCTTTCTTCATGTTTTCTTTCTCATTTGGTAGCAAGTTTAATGTTCTTGGAATCACTCCGGAATATTTTTGTTTGAATTTTTAATAAAAAGCAAGAAAATGGGCTTGTTTTATCGCCGTCTAGTGCACGTGATAGAACAGTTTTCTAGCTGTGCAGTGAATATGGCTGGTGTTCACAGCCTGGTCAGGGAACGTAATTTTGCTCAATTACTCCACGTTTTCATCGACGAAGTGTCTCAGTTTCAAATATGATGGGTTGTTATTTATCAATAGAAAAAACAAAACAGATGCAACAAATTTAAATTTCACCAAGAATTGTCAAACATTCGCTGAGTTAGTAAAGTACAAGTTGAGGAGAGAGATAATCAAAGTGAACAAATTGGTTTGGATGTTTATAGAACTAATCTGAGTTTTAAAAAAATATTCTGGGGAAAGCAGAAAGAACCTCGAAGAGCTGTACATGTGATGTATGCGTTGATATAATTTTTTTAGCAGGATATAGTTGGTAGACTTTGAATATAACTTACTGTTGGTATCTAGGAATTTATAAGATTATTTTGAGTATTATACTGTAATCTGAAAATAATAGAACCCCCTCTCTCTTTCCCTGCTCTTCAATATGATAAGTACCATGTATCATTCAATTCAGTTCAAATTCAGTTTTTGGTCAAAAGGTTGCTATCATCAGTAGCAAGCATTTGAAAAAGTGGAAGAGAATGTATTATACCTGTTTTTAGCTTGTGGAAAAAGTAGTTGCAACTTGACAAGTTTTGAGTAGGACAAAGTTTGAAAATTCTTCAAAACACAGTCATGGAGTTCTTTAGCAATGTTAATTCTGGGTATGATGGAAATCATTGTCACAACCCAGTAGTGTTGCGATATTGGGATTTAATTTATAAAGTGTGAAACACTTAGAAAATATAATGAAACTTGGCCCAGTTTCTTCAGTGTGTACATGTATGCATTTGCCCGAAAAAGGTATTTTGAGGGCAGGTGTATTTGTTTACCGGCAGTCTATGGCAACTAATAATGTGTATTTTTTGCCAGCACCTTGCGTCTTCAGAAGCGGCTTGCAGCCAGTGTTCTCAAATGTGGGAAGCGGAAGATCTGGCTGGACCCCAATGAAACAACTGAGATTGCCAATGCAAACTCTCGTAAGTTTGTAACAAGTGTATTTTTCCAGCTAGTATTTCTAAGTTGGTGGTAGCTCTGTATTAATTGTTACCAAAATACCTTGCAAACCTAAAGCAGTTAGCAGGCATAGAGAAAACCACATACCTTTGCCATAATCATCCTGTACAGTAACAGCGATGTGTATACTTGGTTCGAAGTTTTTTTTAACTTTTTGAAGTGTTTCACGATCATTTAAATGTGTGGTAAGGATTTTGGGTAAATGAACCATTCCCATCTTTTTGGTACAGTCAGTTGCTATTGATCAAGTCCTCAGTTGTTTCAAAGTTTGTTCCTGGAGCTTTTTATCTTTGAGAAACTCTAACTTTACCTTTAAAAGTCATTTGCACTTGTACTTGCATGCAAGTGACTCTTCACTGAATTGAAATAGAATATCCGCTTACATAATAATGTCATTTTCAAAGCAGTTAAATTTGAGACTGCAGATAACGGTTAAGGTTTTCATTATTTGATTTTCCCAACAGGCCAAAATATTCGTAAGCTTGTTAAAGATGGTCTGATCATCAAAAAGCCCCAAATTGTACACAGCCGCGCCCGAGTTCGCAAAGCTGATGAAGCTAGAAGAAAGGGCCGACACAGTGGACATGGTAAAAGAAAGGGTACAGCTAATGCCCGTATGCCTCAAAAAACCATTTGGATTCGGCGTATGCGAGTTCTGAGAAGAATGTTAAGGAAATACCGTGAGGCCAAAAAGATTGATAACCACATGTACCACAAGTTGTACATGAAGGCCAAGGGTAACGTGTTCAAGAACAAGCGAGTTCTTATGGAGTATATTCATAAGAAGAAGGCAGAGAAAGCACGAACGAAACTTCTCAGGTTAGTTGAAAATTTAATTGCATTTAATATCCTTATTCAACATATAATCCTTTAACTCATGGAAATCCTTCAAGGTCTGGAATATCTTGGAAGTGGAACTTTTTCAGTGTCCTACAAACTCCCTGAATATTTAAGAAACTGTAGCACAAGGTCTGCACATATGTTGGTTTGGGCATGCAAACAAATTAAGTTTTTGAAGCTTTTTTGTCATAGATTAAAGAGATAAGTCTGGGCATGTCCAAGGATAAAGTTGCAATAACAATGCTATTATAGTTTTGATATCCACATTCTGTTAGATTGTGTCTGAGAAATTTTAGATTTCTGAAATCATGCACTATTCAATATATTTAAAAACTGACAGCAAGAGCAAAGTAACTCTGTGATATCTCTGTGAATAGACTCAGTTTAGCCCCCAGTGGCAAACAGCAAAATCCTGGAGTGTGTATTCTGTGTTGTTAGCATTGCACACTATTAAGCCGGCCGGTCCTCTGATGATTGGGGAGTGGTGTGCAACGTGTGCATACATTGAATCTAGCAAGAGTTTTCTGACTGATCGGCCAGCCATTATTTACTGGTGTTGTTCAGTCCTGGGCTTCTGCTACAGCATATTTTTCAAAACAAGGCATTGCACGTCACAAGCATTTTTTACTAGTCTAATCTCTGGTGCCTTTTTTCACCACAGTTTTACACTGTTTGAGTATCTCTAGCCTCTGATAAACCACCAACTCCTACTCTGCCTGTTCCACTCGTATTCATACTAAATTATCTTTTTTAAACCCCTGTACAAACTTCTTTTTACTATTAGAAAAAAAAAATTTCTCAAGGGAATTCTCGCATGATCTGAACTGGGACAACAACCCCCCAAGTAAAAAATATGTATTCTCCACAATAACTAAAGAAAGTAATGTAATAATAGTAATAATAATGTAATTTGTCTGACTGTTTATCTGTGTTTAATACAGTGACCAGGCCGAGGCCCGTCGTGCCAAGAATAAGGCAGCCAAACAGAGACGTGAAGAGCGTCAAGAACAAAAGAGGAAAGACCTTCTCAAAGCCATGGCTAAAGAGGAGGAGCAGGCAGCCAAATAGGCAGTTTACCCGCTTTCCATGCGCTGAATTCAATCAACCAATAAAGTTTGTAAAGTACAATCTCTCCATTGTATTTTCTGTGTGCTGGGTTTAACAAACTGGCAAAATAGCAGCATTCAAGAGACCTCCTCATCAGCAGTGTTAAAATGTGGGGGGATTGACAGCATCTAATGCTTAAGTGAAGACTATGAGTAGTCCCTATTTTTCCTCCGGAGATCGTTGAGCAAGCGATCAAGAATCCAAAATGGCATGTGAAAACTGAGGCGGATTCTCGAACACTCGCTGAATGCTCTTCTGGAGGAAAAATAGGGACTACTCATAGTCTAGCTTATGTGGGGATGTTTGACCATCCTAATAGATTTTCTTGACAATTTTGTGGGGAATAATTTAGTATTTGCCACAGGGTGGGAAATTTGAAGACATGTCTGCTGAGTTCAAATTCCCCACTTATATCTGGCCTCCCCTGCTAGCTTGATATTGATAAGTGCATAAGTCAACCAAACAAACAAAGCTACATTTACAGTGAACACCAATTTACTATGTATTTCTTTACATCCTACTCACTGGAAATTGATATTCTGACTTCTTGTGGTTAGACATTTTGACCCCCCACTGCCTATTAATTCTAGTATCCGAAATAAATAGTGTAACGAGTTTTGTGCCCAGATGCATGAAGAACAAATTGATGAGATGGAGAGAGAGAAAATAATCGTTTCTTTCTCTTCGTTTCTCAGTAATTTTTTCTGTTTATACGAGAAAGCCCAATCGTAGGATAGTCGGTGTTTACACAGTAGCGGATCGAGTTTCGTTCTGGTACAACTTCATCCCGGTTACATACTGAACCTCTGTTTGCATCGTGTTGCTCACTAGTCCTGGAATTCCATGAAAACTGGAATTTTTAAATGTTTTCCCGAGGCCCTGGAAAACATAATTTTCCTGTACTCCTGAAAACTCCAGGAATTTTGTGGAATAGTTTTCAACACTTATAAACACTAACCAAAACCTGCAGAAGCATCTGACACACGATTGTACTTTTTGTATTTTATCAAGACTCGATTTCAGGAAGTTTTTTTCTGGGACTTTCGTCATTTTTTTCCCGTTTCGCTTCAACCGGAAAGCTGGAGAAATTACTTCGTATTGTTTTGTTTTTGAGGAAAAAAGTTGCGGTTGGTTCCTGGAAGAATAGACTTTCTACTCTTGAAAAACTTTTTAACTTTGTTATCAGTCAGCAAGCACCTTTCTAAAACCTCGTAGCGTTACGAGTCATTCCCTAGTGAGTTCCTGTGGCAGCATGTTGCACAAGTATGACGTAGATGAGGAATTTCGAGCTCATTCCGATACGAAATTTGGACAATGGGTTGGTTGGGTTGATCAGCTGCATGACTCAAATTTTTGATCCGCCGATGTTTTTACGGTGTTTTTACCGCACTTTCGTACCGGAATGAGAAACGCTTTCTGGTATGTAAACCACCTATAATTGTAAATTCATGATCTTGTTCGGTCTCAGGGGAGCATCAAGAAGCAGTAATAAACAAGATCTTGAATTTATTACTCTGTATCGGAACTTTTGGAACCTTTTTTTTTGAAAAAAGCTACCGTTGTACCAACATTTTACTAGTATAGTTTTAGCACATATCATTTCTAACACACGTAAACGTGGTTTTCACGAGCGACGTAAAGAACGGAAGCGCAAGCGGAAAAGCTCTTGTGGTTACCGGTAGTCATCGTGAAAACGCGCTTGACGTAAGCATAGCAACAACGGAGATCAAACACTTTTCCTTCTGCTTGCGTCTGCGTTGCGTTCTATTTGTAGTGGCCAACTCGAAAGCTTTTGCCCCCTTGACTACGCACTTCTCTTAAAGTATATACAATCGAATTTCAGCTTCTTGATATAATTGGGAAAACTACAACTGTAGTTAAATAGGTGCAAAATGATAAACTTGTTTTCACGGCGACATAAACAATGGAAGCTCGACGGAAGGAGACTCCTTGACATAAGAGCGTTACGCTTGCGCTTCCGTTGGTTATGTCGCTCGTGAAAACCATTTAATTTTGATATTTCTATCATAAAGTCGACCTATATTCTTTCTAAAGTTGTTCTTGTGCTGGTAAATGCCCAAACTCGAGAATAGTTTCAGTTATTACCAAGAAAAAGATGAAGGTACTTTTTAAGGTTGAAAAAACACAAACCCGGTTAAAATTCAACGAGAAACGTAAATTTGAATCAGCTAGTTACCTCGAGTTTATTGGCAGTTCATATATATTATGCACCATCAGTCTTTCATTTCGACGTCGGAGTAGCATAGCAGGTAGTCATGGAAACCTGTCGCATCAGTGAGCACAGAGCACAAGGTGCCATTTTATCGATAAATGTCGGTCGGCTAAACTGTGATAGAACATCGAAAATTTGCAAAGTGACACCGCCAAAATTTATAATTATTAGCAATTGACCATCGGCTTTATAGCACCCGTAATTCACTAATTAACTGAAGCCGCACTAAAGCACAATAGGGGTACCCCTGGGATTTTGATAGGCGCCAGGCATGTCGCGTCATGTCCAGTTGAACTCGACAGTCAAATTCGACCGCAAATCGCGCCGCAGGCGAATTAAATTCGACAGAGGTTTCAGTGGGCGGAAAATCGGTGGTTTAATCCACAATCGGATTACTGCCGAATTTAATCCACGGTATTTAGTTGGCCTAAACAATAGACCTAATTGACTTTTCCTAATTATTAAGAATGCAAATACTTTATACATGTATCCGAGAAGAGCACCTTATAATTATCCGAAGTAAACAAAGAAACTTTTTCTATTTTTGGCTAAACAAAAAACTTTATTCTTTATATTAATGTGTGCGACCCAGCTGATTATCTGACGCAATTAGTTACAAATGAAAAAACAAAAGAATGCTTTGTAGCGAGTAGCGGTGGACTAAATTAGCCTGTCGCAGAAGAAATTGAATGCCATTAGTTATCCGGCATTGAAGCTGTGAGGTGTGGTTGCGTTTGAATTTGTTCTTCGCATGAATCGGAATCAGCTGTCTTTTGGCCGAGACAGTGTATTGAAGTAGTGAAACAGGTGAGCACATATTCTATTATTTGTTTGGCGATATAAGAATATTCACGAAGCGAGGAGTGTCTTGAAGAGTCTGTTACGTACTGATCGAAATCATTATCAAACTCCAAGTGTTCTATCGCGCAAGCTATTCATTCTATGTCAAGGTAAGTATGCCCTCGACTCGTAGTTCATTTTTAACTTGCTAAAAATTTAAACAGTGCAAACCCACAAGCTGGGTGAAGAATAGTATTTTTCTTAAAAAAAAGGTTTTCTACATCGGAGAGTCATCCTTCTGACTAATGTCAATATGTGGTTGCCAAAATCTGACGAAGGGCTTACAAGTTGTTCTAATAAGCGAAGTTTCAACTCTCCACTTCTTGTGTTTGCAGTTTGTTCTGACGAAGGGCTAACGCTCGAAACGTCAGCTTTACACCAAACCTTTCGGCGAAAAACATACCATATCAACCTTTGTTGATCAAAACCCATATTCAGCTTACTTGCTAATGCAGAAAAAGCAGCTTTTTCAAGACTAATCTTTCAGGATATACTTGCAAGTTGACTTGCCGCAAAACCGTTGCTCAAATGTACCATATTTTACCAAAACAGCGTGTTAAAGTTTTTTTTTTCTGTTGTCTGCAGTAGATGTTGGGAATATCTTATAGAACACTATACACAGAGCAAAAACTTAGTTTACCCAACTAACGATCATTTAGAAAAGACTTATCAGGGAAGAACTAAACAAGCAATAACATTTTAAACATCTCAGAGAAAAACCTTGCATATATATCTGTATGGCAGCCTTTTTACACGATATCAATTGCGCATACTTTACGTGAAGCCGATCTGTATACTTTTTTGACATTGCCCTGACTTCTAGTACTCGTTGGTTAGGAGAGCGATTTCAAAAATGAAGAAAGAACAACATTTTATTTGCACCATTGAAACTGGCATTATTTCGGGAATTTAGTGATCTGTTGTTATACTTGGATCATGGAACAGAAGTCGCCACAGGGGCTGTAGTGCATTGTTGGACTATAGTAGAGAATATGTTCCCCAGCCTTAAGCTGTTTCCATTCGTCTGACCCATCACAGCAATCACATATCCCATCATTCACTCGAGAAGATGGAAGATACATCATTTGGGGTGAGCAGTAAAACCTGCAATTTGTAAAGGAAAAAAATAAACTTGTCAAAACTTATTCTGGTGAGCGGGACTACTGCAAGACCACACCTCTTAAGAATAGTCTCAACTGTATTTCGCTCCCTTATATTCTTTTTATGAAGGGGGCAGGGGAGGGGGACAAAACTTCTTTCAATTATACCCCCACACACACACCCTAAATATACAGTAAGCCCGTGGGCTCATAATTAGAGGGGGCCTAATAATTTTCTTGGAATAGACAAAACTTCAACCCATCTTTACAGTTGTTTTGTTCAAATATGGTTAACTAGATTATGGACAGTTTTTCAGTCTTTAAAGGCAATTAAAATGACTACACAGTGTATTAGTGTGTGTCTACTGTCATTTTAAAGTTGAAGATTTTTCGAGATACAAAACTCCATTTGGTTATAATCCTGGCCATACAATTTTGAAATTGAAAAAACTCCCCACAAGTACAAGTCCCCAACCCCCAAAAACTTAAGCCAACTCCAAACATAAGCATGGGCTTAGATTCAGAAGTTTACCATATTTTGAAAAGGCAGCTTCTCCATAAAGGCAGCCCAAGCTGACTGTTAGTTTTTAGCAAGGTAGAGCAGTTAATTGAGTTGATTTCCCAATGACCAGGGGGAAAGAGTATATAGAGGGCTCCACCTGCAAGGGTTCCCTTTTTCATGCTGGAAGTATTTGAAAGGGTAGGGATTTCATGCTTAGTGTTTAAAAGAGTAAGGAAACTGCTACTTTGGTATTTTAAAGGGTTGTTCCAAATTACCCAATTAGGCACAGCCATTAATTATATCATACTTCACTCTTTGTGAAATCTTCTTGTATTTGCCTGCAAGAATCACCTACCCCACCCCCTCATAAGTTATAATAAATGGCCTGTCCCTTAGGATGTTTTGACCCCTAAAAGTACAGCAGCAATCCCCATCTCTTTCATACTGGAGTCATCACACCAACCCCTCTGGGATAAATACATCACAGTAAGTCAATTGAACTCTTGACTGAATTAGCTCACCTTGAGTTAGGGCATGCATCTGTGCCAGGCTCGTCACTACCATCATGACAATCACAGTAATCATCATTTACAGACACCATGTCAATTTGCAGAGTTCCATCTATACATGTGAACATCCCATTTGAATCTGGTACATACAAATTTAATTTTGATGGCGAGACTCCACGAATTTCTATAAAAAAAATGAAAATCAAACAGCTGATTTCAGTCTTCGGATGTAGGACTACTACATCAAAGGAAATTATTGGGCAACTACCCATCTATTCCTCCCTCCCACAGGTTAGGGGGTTAAGTTTAGTTTTAGAGAAGGGGTAGGTGGGTCATTCAGGCCAGTAGGTAGGAATTTTGTTGGGGGGAAGTTGCAAATTTCATGAACTTGGACTCTTAAAAGCCAAATTTTTTGGGCAAACACACTGATAGCCTTTTTTTTAGTGGTTTCAATTTACACTAGCACCAGCTCTTGTAATAAACTTATTCAGGTTCTTGATCGTCTTATCAGTCCTCCAAATGCAGACCTTTTCGGGTCTGTAGGGGGTACATATGCACCCCGCACACCCTCCCCCTTGCCTACCGACCTGTCATTACCTTAAAAACCTCCATTGATCCAGACTTTTTACAAATTTAAGATGATGCTTCTCACATGTATGAATGAGCTGAGGCGCTCCTCCAAACCAGTGATTCTAGAATTTACAATTTATAACAATTTAACCCCCTTCCCCCTCCCCCCTCCCCAATATGCAAAGCAACATTAGGGATCATATTAACCCAAAAATCGAGCAATTTTTACACAAAGTCTTTTGTTATTTGGAATGCATTCCTTGTATGCAAACAATAAATCAGCTCAAAGCTCCAACTTTATTATGGGACCCCAAAACCCCAAACAAACCTTTACCCAAAACATCCACATTTTTGGGATAGAACACATGCATACCACAGTCACCCTCATGACGCATATACTGCAAGGGCAGATTTAGGTTGGGGGAGGTACCCTTCATAATACTTGCGAACAATGGAAGTAGAAATAGGCTATATACTCATGGTTACTAGCTGCCCCTCTGTCACAAATCCTGGATCTGCTGCCTCTTCCCTCTCCCCGGAGTTAAACTCTGAATCCAGCCACTGAACTGATGAGCTCACATTCCCAAAGACAGATGGCTATGGCTCTGACTCGAGGGTGAGGGCAGGAGGGGGGTGGCCCAAAGTGGCAGGTCAGCTGCACATAAGACTAATGTTTTTTCTATATTTGAGGCCCTCTTTTGCCTTATTCACTCCTTCAAATCCCCCAAAGACAAAATTGTTCTCCCCAACTTAAAATTGCTTCCTATGTACACCAATACAGCCCTAGAATAGTGATTATTATTTGCATCCCAGCTGTGTCCTCCTTTCTCATAATATTAGACTCACACTTATAACCAAGCTATTTTTAAAAACTCACCTTTTGTAGCATTTGGAGTAATCATAGTCACCCTAGAAATACCAAGTGCTTTGGTTGACATTTGCATACTAGTTTCTGCCGTCACTGACGCATCATATTTCCGCATTCTCTCGATACCTTGAAGTTCTTTTCTCGATACTGTTGCCTCAGGTTGTAACACTGAATACGACCTCCACAGTGCAGAGAAAACGAATAAACCCACAATAAATGAGAACATCGCGATTAAAGAGCACTTCCGTTTTCGTTTCGCCATGTAATTTTGGAACAGATGTAGACTTCCTCACTTTTGTCTGTTCATTTCTAGTTAAATCAGTTTGGAGCAGTACTTGTGAAGAGATAGAATTTAATGTCCAGCGAACTATAAGTGTGAAGTGGCTTGAACCATCACCATGTGCGGCTGCTGTGCATTGAGGATTCGACTCTTGCTCAGTGAAGTTTTCAGACTGTCTCGATATAGTTTAGATTATAAAAACGTTGTGCAGGTGTGACAAAACTTCATATGATCATCCCTTCTCAAGCATCTCCGAAATATAGTACAATGTATCAGCAAGTAAACAGCTTAAAATTTTCCTCTCGAAATGTCCGAAACCAGACGTCGAACCAGTCTCTCTGAGAATACATGCTAATTTATGAAAATTTAGTATTTGATTTATCTGGGATTCGAAACTTTTTTTACTCTTTGAAAGCGAAATGACCGAAATCTATGCAAAAATATGATCGTTGCATGCTCTATTCAAGTAGCGAAACCAAAGTTATTTTTAGTTGCTGCGTCCTTATACACAAAAGGATGAAACTGTCGTCATCAAAATATCCGATCCTTTCATCACGAACAATAGATTCGGAAATTATTAAGATTAACGGTTAATTTATGCAAATTACCTTATATGGATGCCGACTAAAATAAACGGCCACTCAGACCATGTCACATGATCCAACTAAAAACAAGCTGCAGATTTTAGCAGATCGTTCGCGAAGTTTGGAAAATTAAGAGTGGTTTTATGACGTGAGAAACTGTAGTTTAGAAAAAAAAGTTGTGAATAGAAGCTAGTATATCTTTATTCTGCCCAAACAGGGCTGACAGATTTGTTTGGGTGTATCCTGTGAGGAACTTTTTTACTCGAGGGACTATTTGGGAAAACAATCGGTCGTCGGGAAACAAGACACAAGCCTCATTCAGTAATCAGTATCAAGTTTGAGCTCTTCATACTTTTCAGGAGTCTTACATCATAGAGCCGCTGCATTACGTTCCTTCAGGTTTTTTGTTTGACAAACTTACGTGGAAGCTCTTCCTCGGGCATAAACTGTCTTTGAAGTGTGTGGTTGTGTCAAACGACAAAGGCGATTTCTGGTTCTTTCTGGATGTCAGTTTGAAAACTGCGCGTCGACGTCCGTCATTTGTCACTTAAATTGCTGTTGTATATGAATACAGAATTGTAAAGTCGCTTTGCAATATCAAGGTTGGTTCTGCATCTTTTCTTGATAAATTATAATAAGATAAACGAATTTGTACGTGACCATACAACGGCAGTTCTCTCCCAGTGTTGTACGTCAGCATAAAACCAAGACTTCGCGTTTCTCGGCGCTCGTGTAAATAGATAACTTCTGGCAACATTGTTAAAGAAACAGTCGCTGAAAAAATTCTTAGTTTCGTCGAGAATGCTACTGATGTTTCTTTACGTAAGGGTGGAGTGTAAAATTTCCATCAGACAACATATTTTACAGTATAAAGTGTGTTTCGCTTGGCGGAAGAGATTAACGTGCCTTTGGCTGTTCGGGCAAGGGTTTCGAGACGAATTATGTAAAATTCATGTTATCTTACTAGCACTTTCTTTCAAAAGTGACTTGTTCGTTCGTTTTGGAGATCAAGAAATCGTGTATAGTCTTCGCTTGTCGAACAAGAAAGACTTTCGCAATATTTACGCACAAACAAAACTCCATTTTGTTTCAGATTTGTTATTTTGTAAATGTGTGGGTTGGCAGAAGATTAAAATATTCATATTGTACTTGTTTCATCGCTACAGGTTAGCTTGGTTCAAAATGACCGCAGAGACAGGAAAAGAATCCAAACCTAGTACAAGCCAGCAGAACAACGCAAATTTTTCAACTCCTAGTCCCAAAGCAAAGAAAGATGGCAGGACCCGATACTCATTTAGGGGTATTTTCCGCCGTTCGAAATCTTACAAAGGAGAGACCCCGAAATCACACGAGAAAAATACTCCTAAATCGCGAAAGCAGAGTTCAGCAGATTCGATGGCTGTTTGCCCAGTGTGCTATGCTCTTAGATCGAAAAACCTTTTTCCAGACATTTCGACTTGTGAACACCGATCTTGTATTGAATGTTTGAGGCAGTACATGGCATTGGAAATCAGCGAGGCGAGAGTAAATCTAACTTGTCCAGAATGTTCCGAACGGTTTCATCCGAGTGATGTCAAGAGCATCTTAAATGATGACTCAGTTATGGCAAAATATGACGAGTTTACTTTGCGCAGGGCTTTGGTCGCTGACCCTGACTGTCGTTGGTGTCCAGCACCCGATTGCGGTTATGCTGTCATAGCAACTGGTTGTGCAAGTTGTCCAAAGTTAGAGTGCGAGAGGCCGGGATGTAATACAGAATTTTGTTACCACTGCAAACAAATGTGGCATCCGAATCTTACTTGTGATGCAGCAAGACTTAGACGAGCAACTCATCTAAAATCAATCTCTGGATCTGATGGTCGCAGTTCCAATGGCAGTGATGACATGAAACCGTGTCCTCGATGTGGTGCCTTTATCATTAAAATGGATGACGGCTCATGCAATCACATGACATGTGCAGTTTGTGGGGCGGAATTTTGCTGGCTCTGTATGAAGGAGATTTCTGATTTACATTATTTAAGGTGATTTTCTACTCTTGGTTAGAGTTCCATGTTTTACTTATTTTGATTAGCACAGCCACAGGCCTTTTTGGCTTGCATAGGGTTTTTAAGTATTTGGTGGATTTTTTTTGCCCTAAATGTATGACACACACTTGTAAAAATTATTGTCAGAAAAAAATTTACCTAGTTTGCAAGCGTTACATCAAGCTACATTTCACTGTTACTGGTATCCTAATTATTTATGACATAAATAATTGTTTCAGTTTCTAAGGAAGTTGTTTTTGCATAAGATTAGCAAAAGAACCAAAATTTGCTGAGTAATAGACATTTTAACACTTCTATAGCAGCTTATTCTCAGTCTCTGCCACTTCCCCACTATGTATGGTAGTTAAATAATATTTTGTTACCAGCTTCATTTTTTAACTTGGCCAAAAAAATTAAGTATTAGTGAACTAAATCATTAATTCAATTGTTCAAACCCCCCAGATGTTTTAGATTCTCACACCTCCAAACTTCATATCGATTTTTCCCCAACTCATATCGACTATTTCCAGGTTTTAGTAACATCCTAATTCAAGCAAATTTTCTAGTTTATGAAAGTTGTGAGTTCTGTCACCATAGCAATAACACAATAGATCTATAACGGCATTATTCTTCGAAAAAAATCCAAATTCTACACCAGGAGTGATTGCTCTTTACACACAAAAAAACCTGTGTCCTTGTTATGTTTTTTTTTAATATTTTTGGTACTGTTAATTTGTAGCCCATCAGGATGTACATTTTGGGGTAAGAAACCTTGGAGTCGAAAGAAAAAGATACTTTGGCAGATGGGTACTCTAATTGGTGCGCCCCTGGGGATTGCACTGGCAGCAGGAGTAGTATTGCCAGCTATGGTGATTGGTATTCCAGTTTATGTTGGACGCACGGTAAGCTTGCCATTAATTTCATGGTGATAGTGGAAGATTTGAGTTTATGCTATATATATTTCAAAATTAATATGACAAACTACTAGTACTTGCAAATGCAATCAGTTGAAGAGAATTGAAAAGAAAAATAACAGTTATAGATATTTTCACATAAAACGCATCAGTAATATGGTATTTTAACAGCAGTACAATCTAATAAAACAGTTATAATACACAAAGGTCAGTGAGTCGCCTTTATTCTGTAAACTATTAGTGTGTTTCAACTCTGTTTTCTTCACAGAAATTTGATTATGAATCACTGTCAATGTCAAGTGCTTTTTGAAAAAAAAAACACCTATAATAAGTTTTTGCGTACAGTCCCAAATAAGCATCAATCAGGGTGCAAAGTTTAACAGAAAAAAGTAATCTTACATGTGTGATTATTCAGTACTTTATAGTAGTTAATTAGTCATTCATGCTTTCTATTTTCAACAGATTCACGACAAATATGAAAAACCGTATCACTCGACACGAAAGCGAAATCTTGCTATCACTGGTGGTGTCACATTGTCAATTTTAGTTTCACCAATCCTTGCGGCTTTAACAGTTGGTGTTGGGGTTCCAATTGCTCTGGGTTATATCTATGGGGTTGTGCCGATATCACTGTGCCGCAGCGGTGGATGTGCTACAGTGACAACAACTAGGAATGGTCGAGGAGTAAACTTAGAATTTGATGAAGAAGTTGAGAGCAGTGGTTTGGCAGGTGCTGCTGCAGCCGCAGTGTTTGGAACATCTAGATCCAGCAGCCGCAGTAGCATGCGAACAGCGGATAAAGGATCAGCAGCTGGTATAGTTACTGTGGTGGCATCTGTTAACAACAGAGGTGCAGGTGAGTGTTAATCCTTTTACATAGATTTATCTCACTGAGCCTAGTTTTCCAAAGCAGGGTTAGTGCTAACCCTGGTATTAAATTTCAATAGGAGTATTCAGCAGTAATTTGTTTGCACTTGATTATGATTCCATGGCAAAGAAAACTAGTTTAAATTTGTTGTAACCCACGTAAAACTTCTGAACATCATGGTCTTGATGTATACATTTTAGCCAAAAATTTAAGAAAGCTGGTTTTCATACCAGTTTTAAGGTTATCTGAAATTCAGTCATCTCTTTTCTTGTAACTTGGTTTGTGTCATATGCGAAAGTCCTTGAATTTCATTTTCCAAGCACTTTAAATTTAATCACCAAATTTCAGATAAAATAGTTTTGGTTATTGAATGTTGTTAAAAATAGCATCGTAGAGTTTGCAAGCACATTTTTTCTTGCATATTTGACTTTTTTACTCTTAAAACATTTGGGAGTCAACAGTGTGAAAAGTAGTTAATAGGTCAGTCAAATTAATTGATGTTTTTGAAGGTTTTGTGGTCAATCAGTCAGGAAACAAAGTGAAAACAAAGTGTTGAATTCTTACTACAAGTACAAGAATTAGGTGTACATGAGGGAAACTTGTTTATTTATTTATTATTGTTCAAATTCCAAGGAAAGATTGGAAATTAATGTAAATTACAGAGAATTTTGATAGATTAAAAAAGACAGCTATTTCACTCTTTTGCATGACAGCCATGACTGTCATCTGTGCTTGATTGTTCAAGATTATTTTAGGATGAGGCCAGACTAGTCTCTTTCACTTTAAAACCAGTCACAATTCAGTGAAAAAAGTTATCATCAAATGTCACCCCACAGATAATGAAAGTGGAAAGCAACCAAGCATCAGTATGAGCCAAGATTGCTCCAGTCTCGATGGCAGTACAATTGGTGCCGTGCGTGGCATTGGCGATGGAGACAGCCACGCCTCCCTTATTCCTGCTCCTCGAAGTTGCACTGTTAGCATTACAAGTAGTTTCGACAACTTTAACATCAACACATCCGATAGCATAGCAACAACTTCATCAATGGCCTTGGAGAATGTTGACGGGAGATCACTGGGGCAAGACAGTCACTCCGCAGAAAGAGATAATTTGTCAGTGCTGGAGAGTGTTGGGAGCCACGATGAAGATGAACTTTGACTTCAGTCATAGCTGAGCTTGGGTAACTGAGAAGATTCATACGAACCTGTTAAAAGGACTATCTACCATGATAATGTGACAGTTGTGCATTGCAAAATAGTGCCATCAAAAAGCTGCTGGAAGGGAATTCTTGATAAAGCTGGTCTTTGTTAACACATGTTTTAATGTGAACAGAGCAGTACAGTAGCCTAGGTTTTGTTGCTAACTTTTAAAATTTTGATAGGAAATCAAATATACATCAAGTGTATTGGTGATGTCCTGGTGACATAATATTCAATTGAAGGTAGTCTCTATGTGCTAAATGAAAAGGTATTTTGTTGTCAAATTTAGATTTCAAATATAAGTAAACGTTATTTAAAATAGGAAGTGGATCTGCAAAACTACAGTAAGTTGTAAATAATTCAGTCACTGTTGAACTACAAGTATTGATAGAAAATTATGTTCCCTCCAAGCTGGTCACCTAGCATTTTATGTGATAAATGGCCTGATGGGGCACTGTTCTCCAAAGTAATGTTAGTTCATTAATAATTTTGAATTACATATATGTTACAAAGCAGTCACTACATAATGTAGTCTCGGTAACTTCGCTGTAAAGTTCTAATGGGGTTGATACGGCACTGCTTGTTACTCCTTTTGTTTGGTGCATCAGTCAGTGGTTCACATTGTTTTATAAGGGGAAATAAGGGAAAGTTCATTTAATATGACAAGGGAGGGATGAAGATATTGACACTCGAAGGGTAAAATTTTAGTAGTCCATCCTGCTAGCAGTTCAAATTTTTGAGAGCCCCCCTTGGTAGTCGTTTTTGAAGTATACAAATTTTTGGAGCCCCACACTTGGCCAAGCAGTTTTTGTTTTCAGAGTCCTCCTCTAGTGGTCTAAAAAATTTTGAAGCTCCCCCCCCCTCAGTATTTTCACCCCCCTTGTCATATTTAATTAACTTTCCCTTATTTGGCCAGTTTGTGTAAAGAAATTACCTGAAATACTTTGCAGAAGGTGGTAACATGAAACACAACCAATTCCTGTTGGTTTTTGGTGCTACCTGTGTCACACGCTGTTGAGGTAAACAATCGTACTAATTGGTGGGTCAGATCATTTCTTATCTATAACGAAAGCTAAGTTAAAATGTTCACAAAGTTTGTTCATATTGTGTATAATTTCTGTAATTGTTGATACTCATGTTGAAGAGAGCATACCATTTTATTTTGTCTAGCTTGTATATAGATTTGTTAGCTAGTAATGTATATAATTGATTCAAATTATTTCAGGAATTATACTTTCTTTCTGGAATAGTCCAGGAATTTTGCACTAACTCCTGGAAAAGTTAAAATCCCAGGACACTTAAAATCATCAGTTTACTTGATTTGTGTTTTGAATGTCATATTAAAATCTTTAGCTTTCTTTCTGTTGGCAGTGGTGCAGCAAAACCTTCATATTTCTGTTTGGTGTGATTACAAAATTGCGCTTACAAGTCTTGAAGTTACTGGTTGGTATAGGGGTTATCAAATAGAGTTCCTTCATAACATGCACCAGTGGCCATAAACAAAACCTTAGATCCATGTCAAATTCCAAGACGTCATACATTTGCTGTATTCCATCCCTTCTGGTCCCCTTGCCAAAAGTTTTGTTTATGGTTAATGGAATGTGATATGAAAGTGGTCTGTGGTCCTAATTCATTTAAATGATCACATCACTCATTCACAACTAGCAGGAGATACATAAGTGACACTAGTGCAAGCAGTTGAGAACCTGCCAAAATTTTGTCATCATTTTATAGCAAAGTTTTTGCAAGCATTAGAAATTTGAAAAATCATTCGGGGACCCCTTGATGTAGGACTGTAGTCTTTCTGAATAGCAAACTGTTTGATTAGAAATATGAAAATTTGATTAAGTGTTTAATATAGTATTATAACAATTGTTGTTATAGTCAGATTACTTCATTGTGTAGTTCTTTTTTGCCACCACTTATAAGAATTATAGTCAGCTGTTCAAGGTTTACATACGTCTTAAAGTGACCATGGTTTGCACAGAGTTTTAGCAAACATTGTAATTGTAATTGTAATGTACAGTATTTGCAAATAGGTTGATATGTAAGATAAAAGAAGAAGAATTCTTAGTTATTTTTGTAAGTTTTAGACTGCACAACAGCAAGAGCTGAAAAAAAATTGTTTTGACCAGTAGATATTTTGTTTGTTTATTTGGGTTTTTGTATTGGTTCAATTTTAAAAGTTTTCTGTGTTGAGTTTTGCCAACATTAAAGCAGTATCGTATCTATACAAAATGTGTCGGACATTTTAACTGTTCTTGAAATATAATTATTTTGAGCAGTTAATTTTGTCCATTCGTGATTAGGCTTTCGTAAAATTTTGGAGAGGGGTTGTTTTGTAATCTTTATTTTTTTACATTTAGGTTATATTGATAGATTATTGCAACTCGTACTTTTTGAGAGGTAATGGAATGAAACATAGCGATGTAAGTAGATGGAAGGGAACCATTGCAGCACTCAAGACTCGAATCTATTAAACTGAAAGTGTATTGGTCTTTTGCTTCACATTAAACATCTACATATACAGTTCCTTAGTTACACTGGTCGTGTTTGGTTGATGACCTTTGGAGGACGTTCTCTCAGTCATAGCAACATAAAGTCTGCTGTTGTCTTGAGAAAGCCACAAACAATCTTAGACACATTTGAAACAATACTTCCCACCCTTGGGAGCCGTCGACAAATCTGGGTTTTCACAGGCAAGCCCGAAGGCAGGGGGGTAGTGCGCATCCCCCCACGGACCCAAAAAGGTCAGCTTTTGCAGGTTTAACAAAACGACGAAAAAGTCCGAATAGGTTTATCAGTAAAAATTGGCGGAACTACAAAAAAGGCCATGAGCGAATTTGGCCCATAAATTTAGCTTTTAAGAGTCCAAGTTTACAAAATTTATGAAACGTATCGGAAATTGTTCAAAGTACCTATCCGCCATTGGTTTGCGTTCCTGGCTTCGGGCCAGACAGACATTCAAACTTTCCCGATTCTCTCTTTGATACTATCTCCCTCTCTCCCGATTTTTGCCAAAATTGTTGTTGTTACAACGGCGCATGAGTCGGATGAGTGCGAGGTAGTACCTTTCCAATTTTTATAGCAAAAGTTTTGAGTAGGTTTTTTTTCGACCTAAACATTTGCGCAGTTGACCTTTTCAAAATGGGAGAAAAAGGCAAAATAAACAAACCTGCAATGTCAAAACACTCATCTTGTGTATGTTTTTCTTGCTTTCTGCAAGTTTGTGAGTTTGGCTAACGATATGTTTCTGTATTATATGCACTGAGACATGTCGGAAAAACGCCAACCAAGCTACTATAAAAGTTAGCTAGTGTTTTACGCTCTTTTTTTTAGAAGAATATACTTTATAAGAATATCGAGGCTGAAAATCGCGAAAATTTAAGAATATTTTAAGAAT